>LQHA01000118.1:0-18138 GCA_001567625.1 Acanthamoeba polyphaga | reverse complement strand
ACACACACACACACACACACACACACACACACACACACACACAACACGCGTACTCGGAGTGAATCTCCTCGAGAGTGGGGCTCTTCTGCTTGAGCTCCAGCACACACACACACACACACACACACACACACACACACACACACACACACACAACACGCGTACTCGGAGTGAATCTCCTCGAGAGTGGGGCTCTTCTGCTTGAGCTCCATGATCTGCGCGAGCTCGTGGTCGTCCAGGAGGAGCCCGTTTTCCATCCACCCAAGCACCGGGCCATAGGCGCGGTGGATGGCGGCCAGCTCGTCGTCTTCGTCGTCCTCTGAGTCCCTGCCGCTGCCGGCGCTGCTGGTGCTGCCCCTTCGTCCCCGGTCGAACGCCAGCGCGAGCCCGCGCTTGGTGGGCTGGCCCGAGGCGCGCCCGGGACGGCCAAAGGAGGAGTCCATGCTGCGCCTGGCACGGGCCAGCTCGCTCTCCTTCTTCCACTTGCGCCGGCGGGCGGCGATGAGCGCGCGCCGGAAGTAGCTGCCGCTCTTGGCGTAGAGGGAGGTGGAGGTCTCCTGCGCGGCGTCGCGCTTGGCAGTGTAGTCGAGCTTCATGAAGTCCTCCTTGCGCTTGAGCTGCCGGGCCTCCTCGAGCAGTAGGAGGCCCCACTTGAGCCACACCATGTGCTCGTTCTCGTCGTTCTTGCACACGGTCTTGGTGAGCAGCCCGTAGCACTCGCGCAGGATGGCGATGAACTTGAGCCGCAGCTGACGGTTGCCGAAGCGACTCGCCCGGCGCTCGCTCATGGTTCGCTCCAGCCAGGCCGTGAGCTCGATCAGGCCATTGTACTTCCACGCGTCGTCCTTGATCTGGTCCCGCTCAGCCTGGGCGGCGGCTTCGGTCTGCTCGTCGTCCTCGTTGCCCAGGCCGCGCGTGCGCTTGTCCTCCTCGTCGAGCGATCGCAGGAGGTCGGAGGTCGTGCAGCGCGAGAACCGGCGGTTCTTGTCCGAGACCGCAGCTGCACTGTCGTCGTGCACCTCCTTGGCCTCCTTCTCGCGCTGAATCGCTTCCCTCTGTGCTCCCTCCTGCTCGGCCGAGTCGTCCATGGCCAGTCTGTACATGCGCAGCGCTGGGCGGAGAGAGAAGAGTGGCAAAGTCGGTCAATTTAGTCGCAAGGACCCGTTGGGCGCGGGTGGAATGTGTGGCATGCGTACCCATTTCGCACAGGCCGTGGGCCACCAGGTTGGGTCCGGTGAGCTGGGCCTGGGTGATGAGGGCGTCTCCGTAACGCTTCATGATCTCGACGTTGTCCGGCGTGGCTTCGATCGCCTGTCAAAAAAAGAAATAAGACTTGAGGATCAAGAAGAAGAAACAAGAGGCCCTCACCTTTTCGTATTTGGTCATGGCCAGCTGGAAGAGCCTCTCGGCCTTGCCCCCAGTATATCGGCCCTTGGGGTCCTTGATGAAGCTTCCCACGCCCATCTTCACTTCGATTTGCATCGAGCCGCCTACGCACGCGAGGCCAGGGAACAGCCCCACGTCAGCAAAACCGCAATAATTGTAAGCCGAAAGGGGGTACTTACCCTGCTCCCTGGACCACTGCTGTACAGACTGAAGGTGCAGTGTCGATGCCTCGGCGAGGAGGATCATGTTCATGTTGCGCACCCGCACGCTCACCTTCTTGATATCCGGGTAGACCTGCACAAGCACGCATTGAGCTCGGGTGACCGCGGGGGAGGGGGGGGAGGGGGGTAGCTGCACGTACCAACTCGAAGGCGGCACCCTTGCGATGGAGCTCGGTCTGGGCGCGCTCGGTGATATCGAAGCCGCAGAGCTGCTTCATTCGCCCGAACAACTGGCACACCTCGCGCGCGTGCTGCAGGAGCATCAGGAACAGCACCGTGGGGTCGTCTCCCTCGCTCGCGCCGCGGCCGTCGGCACGTGCTTGGCTGCGTAGGACCTGCCCTCCAACCACTGCACACATCGTGGCATGTGAGCGGAGAAAAAATGTCTCTTGTATGATTAGGGGAAGGGGAGTGTACCATGAAGTCCCTGAGAATGGACTGCTTGAGCTCAACGTGCCAGAAGTGGGCCGAAGTCTCCTCCTTGCTGGGCGGGCCTTCTACTCGGCCGAGCACCATGTTCAGGAACTCCATCACCAGCACCCGATAGGGTTCCTCGGCTATCGTGGCTCCGAGTGTTCGCATTTTCTGCGCAGAGAGACGGCGTGGAAAGGTCTTGCGTTAACAAGCGGAGTGACAGAGTTGGGGGGGGGGGAAGCAGACGAAGAGATTGGGGGGGGGGGTATGATCGTACTTGTCGCAGCCGCTCACGCAGCGCATTCTTGATCACGCGGACACATATTTCTCTGAAGATGGCTTTCTTCACCATGGAGCGCTTCGCGAGGTGATACAGCACACCCAGATAACGAACGTTGATGCCTGAATGAAGAAGGCCGCCAGCGTGTGAGAGCTGGTGCACTAAAGCTGGGAAGGATCCTCGGGTGAGTGGTGTCGACAACAGTACCGTTGCGGTGCATGAGCTGACTGAGGGAGTGATCGTCGGAGGTGGTGCCCGGCTCGTTGTCCTCCAGCCAGGCCGAAAACTTGGTGACGACCACGCTCTCCAGATGGATAGTGGCTTCTTCGATTTCGCGGTTGTGGATCGCCGAGTCGTGGCCGCCGAAGCCGCTGAACGCGTCGGAAGACAGCGGGCGTCCGTAGCTGTACGACATAGGAGCAAGAGGGATCAGACATTGGGCGAGGGTGGTTGAAGATGAATGAGAAGATGTTGGTGGAGAGGCGAGAACCTGGCGAGGAATTCGGGGACGGAAGAGGCGTAGAGGTGGACGGCAGCGGTGGTGGGGGCTTGAAGTCCTTTCGCCGCGCCTTCTTGGCTTTTTTGCCGCTGCCGGAGGTGTTCACGCCGGCCATCATGACCTCGGTGTACTCCCGGTCGGTCACTGTGTAGGTCACGTGCTTGGCCACGGGCGGGCACACGCGCGCCAGATCGATGACGTAGTTACGCCCGTCCTTGCCGATGTGCCCTGCGCGAAAAAACAATTAGAATATACATTCATTAAATATATAAACATCTATAAAAATTCAATAGAAATTGAAACAAACAATAGACGTACCCTCAATGTCGGCAGGACCATAAATAAACTCTTGTTTGTACGCTTCTTCCGGGAAGCCAGCCACATGCCCTGAATTATGACGAATAGGCCGTGAGTGGATGGCAAATGATCAGCAACGCTACTAAACTACAGACGGAGTCGGCACGCACCCTTGAGTTTCAGTTTGCGGCCAGCGACGGCCATGATCTTGTTGAAACGTTCGTTCATGGCCCACACGTGCTGCCCGTAGTCGTTGGAACCATAGACCAACGTGTCGTTCTCTGCATGCACGTGGGTTAGGATGAGTGGAGCGGAGCGGAGCGGCCAAGTGCGGGGGGAAGGTACCGATGGGAAGGATGCTCATGGCCACCAGACGGAAGCCACGATAGTCAATGAGCGACATGAGCGGAATGCGCAGCCCCGGCACCAGGCCATAAAATCGCATGAGACTCTTCAACTCGTGACCTACCAGCACATCACATTGCGAGGAGTCGATGGTAAGTCCCTCCTGGGCAGAACAGAGGTGCCGACGGGGGAAGAGTAGGCATATACCGGCAGACTTGGCGGCGTATTGGTCGCCGCGGTAGAGACCCTTCCAATCGGTGGCGAACTTGAAGATGATGCCGTGGTAGATGTACTTTTCTCCGCCGGCTTGCCCGCCCAAGTGGTCGGCTGAAGCACACAGGTAAAAGACAAATAAAACGTTTGAATGCGATAGGTCAGAAAAACGCCAAATTAAAAACCGTCAGAAGAACGCGATCTCGGCGGCAGCACGCGCAGTTCACGGCCGTTGGTGCGCATCATAAGTAGGGGATTGAGGCCTAAAAGGACGAGAGTACCTGGCTTGATGGTCTTGTAGGCGCGCGGGAGGAAGCTCTCCTGGACAATGATCTTGCCGTAGGTCTTTGAGGCGTGCACAAAGTCGTGAGCCAGGGCGGAGAGCTCGCGGTACTTGCACAGCCGCGCCTCCGCTGTGTTCTCGGCCTTGTCCAGGATGGCCTGAAACTCTGCTCATTGCAACCAACCACACGTCAGACACCACCGCCAACGTTGTGACGCAGCAGCGACGTACTCTCGTTCCAGTTCATGGGAAAGCCGCTGCCGATGGGGGCTGTGGCCTGTGTGGCGTCGGCGGGTGGTGCGCGAGGGCTGCCGGTCTCGTTGAGCTGGGCGGCCCAGTTCATGCGCGCCGTGCGGTTCTCGAGTTGAGCCACGGTGGCATCGCGGCCGTTGAGGCTGGGGTACACCTTGACGGGCATGGACGAGGGCAGGAGGTCAGACATGGCATAGGGATTGCCTTCGCCTCCATCGTCGCCCCCTCCATCTTCCGCGGTGGAAGAATCGTCATCGTCCGAGTCTGAGGATGAAGAGGAGGAGGAAGAAGAGGAGGAGGAGGAGGAGGAGGAAGACTCATCGTCCGAGGTATTCGTGGATGAAGAAGATGAGGAAGATGAAGAATCGCTATCGCTTCCATTATCGTCCTCTTCAGAATCAGAGGAAGAACCCGAAGCACTGCCATCATCCTCTTCATTGTTGAGTCCTCCTTCTTCTATGACCTGATAGGCATCTTTTGTGCGTCCATCAAGAGCGGCCTCATCTTCCATTCCTCGCCTCTACCTCGCCCGCGGGCGCGAAATCGAATAAATTAAAGAGCAGGGCTGTATCAATGATCGATGCGGTAGTTGCGACACAGAGGGCGGGCTGAGGCAAAGGAGATGGATGGATGGATGGACCCAATCGACCTCGCCCCGAGCAGGTTTACGTCGTCGTTCTTTCCTTCTCTTTTCTCTATGTTTTCACTTCTCCCCAAACCCACCTGTCTGCAACCGCCTTCAACTCTGCCCTTCCTCCTCGCCCCCTTCGTCTTCTTGTGGGCACAGTCTTCTTTCTCGGTGTCGTCACTCCCTCAACCGAAGGTGGCAGCCGAAGCAGGCGGTGGTGGTTCAACCCTCAACACAGCGAGAACACCAGGCACAGAGCCTACGGCGCAGGGGGACATTAATTGGGGTCATTGTGATTGGCCCATTCTGGTTTACACGCGAAAACCAGAGGGTTGTGAGAACTCGCACCAACTTGCGCTCGCGTGTTGCTGCACCGGTGTAGGCGGTGGCGATGGTGGCGATTTACGCCTCGATGCTTCCACACGCACGAAAGAGAAGAAGCGTTGAGTCAGTCTCTCTATTCGGGCATCTGTTCCCGCCACTCCAGATCACAAGTTGTCGTCGCCTTCGACGTGGTCTTCCGGCCGAAGCGCCGAGGCGGCCTCGGTGCGCGAGTAGTGGCGCCGCCACCTCCGGGGGAAGCGTCGCAGCGCTCGGCGGAGCCGGGACCAGACGGACAACGGCACGCTGCCGTCGCTCTCGTCATCATCGCTGTCGCTGCCGCTGTCGTCCCCGTGCAGCGCCGTGGTATTATCGCCGGGTCCATTGATCAGCTGCGCAGCCAGCACGAGCCCGCGATGTAGGAGCGACGCCACCAGGCCGAGCAGGGTGCACACACTCAGCGCGATCACTGCGTACACGATCATGTGCACAGCGTGCCAGCTGAAGAGGAAGAGATAGCCGGCCACTCCGGCGCCAGTCACACTGTGGATCACATACGAATGAGCGAAGGTGTACTTAGCACCGCACACGACACACGACACACGACACACGACACACGACACACGACACACGACACACGCGCGGCACGTACGCAAGGAAGTAGTGAAGGACTGGAGTGTGGGGCATCTCGGTCAGGCAGAGCGAGTAAAGCGCCAGTGCAATGGTCGGGAGAGTGAAGGCCGAGGCGCCGTCGAAGGGGTGCGAAGCGGCCCACGAGAACCACAGGCAGCCGAAGTGGTACGTCAAGAACAGCGCGAGCAGAACCGAAAGGCTCTGGCGAAAGTAGCGCAGCGCTTCATCTTCGACCCAGACCTGCATTCAGAGCCTTGTGAGCCAAATAGCTCTAGTGTGTGGTGTCTTATTGCATCGTGTCGCGTGCGTACCAGGGTAAGAGCAAACGCCACCACGATCGCTGTGAAGAAGGGCTGTGACCGCCAGACCAAGATGGACAGGATGCACACTACCACTTTGATCAAAAGAGCGATGTGCGGACGGGCCAGACACCCGGACACACGCTGGATGGCTGCGCGCTGGCACACCGCGCGACGGCCGACAGCGTCTCGCGCTTGCGCCGCCCGCCGCCTGTGACACGATGCCACACAGTCAGCACTCCACTCCACTGTAGCAGCGTGTACGGTGGGAGCGACTCGTACCAGGACATGCCCACACAAGGCACGAGACAGACCTGAAGCGTCGCGAAGGCGAGCACGAGCAGCGTTCCGTAGGTGAATACCACGACGGGCATGCAGGCCAGTATCCGCTGGTTGGTGACCGGGTCGTGGTGGAAGGAGAAGGAGGGTGTGAATGGGGAGAGGTTGGCGAAGACCAGTGCCGACTCGTGGAGCATGAACACGGGCGGGTCGAAGACGTAGAGCGCAGCACTTGCGCATAGCGCCGCCGCCAGCAGCACCGGAACGAGTCGGAGAAGCGTCCAA
This sequence comes from Acanthamoeba polyphaga, assembly GCA_001567625.1. NCBI lineage: Eukaryota > Discosea > Longamoebia > Acanthamoebidae > Acanthamoeba > Acanthamoeba polyphaga. The sequence goes on along the minus strand of LQHA01000118.1, from coordinate 11,506 downwards.
GCGAAGGAATGAAGTGAGCCTGACGTGTTGTGTTGTGTGTGGGTATTACCTAAGCGTCAGCAGTCGGGTCTAAAGAAAGCCCGTATGGGTTTAAGCGCAACACGCACCAGTGCGAGCGAGCGTCCAACGTTGCACGGCAAAGACCAAAGCGAACACGAAGAAGGCCGCGGGGAGGGACAGTGTGACAAACGTAGAAAACATGTGGGCCACGGCGACCCACAGGTGCGGCTCGATCACCACCTGAGCAGCGAGTGGCGGGATTGCAAGCGTGGGTCAGTTGCGGGCGAAATGGGATGTCGAAAGAGGTCCCCGATGAGACATACCTGGTACTCGTACTGAGGATCGGTAAAAAGGAAGAGGTGCACAGTTGATTCCTCACTGGAGCACTCTCGAAAGACTTGCGGCAGGAGGAAAATGTGAGCATGAATAATGCAGTGACGCAAACAATTGCGACACAGCGCAGAAGGTGGTGATGACTAGTCTGGGCGCGTACGTTGTGGGATCGTCCGATAGTGGCTGCGAATCACCGCCGGCGAGGTATCAACGTAGACATTCTCCTCCTCGAAGAGGAGCGAGGAGCACGTGGAATACTGGTAGATGATCGGATCCCACATCGGTCGGCCCACCTTGGTTGTCGAAGAAAACGACGCTGATGGGTTCACCCACACAGACACGGGCTGCTTGTTGCCGGGGAGTGTGAAGTGAGTGACTGCCGGCCGGATCTGGTCCTCCTCGAAGCCACCCACGCTTCCACCGACCAGCAGCGGCCCGGTCGGCTCTACGGTGAACTGCCCGCCGTCATCGTCGAACACAGGAATTTGGCTGGCTGTGGCCGAGTGACGTCAATCGCAGAAGAACCCAGCGAACGCAGTAGGGTCGCGGGCGTACGTACCATATTCGTTGTACAGCTGGGCGAACAGGAATGAAGAGCCGGCGGTAGGCTTTGCGGTGACGTTGTTGCTGACGTCCAACGGATCAGGTGTGCGAGGAGAGACTTTCAGCACGAGAACGTCGTGTTCTGATTTACGTGGGTGTGAGCACCATCCTCAATTTCAGGTCCGACACAGAGTCGAGTGTGGATTGGGTAGGGTGGGGCACGTACGGTTTAGCGTTTCTGCGGGCACGATCAGCAGTCGCGGCGTTTCAGTCTTCTGCGTTGAGTTGACACCGACGAAGGCCCGTGGTGCGTACCCCATGGGCGCTTCTATCCACCAGTTGCCGGGTATTGAGCTGTTGGTCCCATTCTTCTGAAAAATGAGTCCGCGCCATCCAAGTATGACATCAGCCTAGAGACCATAGAGTCGGCATCCGACACGACGATGGTGAAGTGGGCACACGTACCGAGGTCAAGGAGACAGTGAGCGCATGCGGCGGAAGGTCGGTGGCCACCACGAGTTGCATCTGACCGTAGCGTTTCCTCCTACATCACACGACGGATGGGCCACGAGTGAGAAAGCCGGAGGTTGTCATCTCGCGCGGTCACATGCAAGTACCAGGTGGACAAGGAAAGGCGATGTATCTGTGTCTTCGTTGTGTTCTTTAGCGTGGGTTCGTAGAGGTAATATCGAGCGTCGTCGATCGTCTCCGTCTGCTGGTCCGCCTGCGTTGTGACGTTGTGCGCCGAGTTGCCAGCTCGATGGGGCGCATCCACTATCGAATCCAGCACACCCGGCTTCAAGCCCAGCAAACGAGGCACCGGACTGGTAGAGACACATCCCCCGAAAGCGTTCGCTGTCTATCAGCGCACTGCACTGCATGGCGATGAAGAGGAGAGAGAGGTGCCTGAGGAAGTGGTGTCGGAAGGCTGCGAGGGCCTGCTCGCGAGGGGAGGAGTAGTTGTGGACAGGCTTGGGGTTCACGATGTGCAGGATGCACCGACCCAGCACCGTGATGAACTGGCCGCAGGTGAGCAGGCTGTCGTGATCGATCGACGCCGACACGCCCGGAATGGCCGTGGTGAACGCAAAGGCGCTCTGCTCTCCTTCCCGGGATGGTTCGATGCCGTAGAAGGCTGAGAGCTCCGTCTGGAGTGCGCACAGCGGAGTTAGTGCCCACTGCACTCCAGTCGGAAGGGGCTCGGTGCGTACCCGGATCAAGTGGTCGCGCAGCCCGCCAGCGATGGAGAAGGTGGGGACCGACTCTGGACCACGCTCGACGTTAGCTTTCAAAGAGGAGGAGGAGGGGGGGGGACTGCGCGGTGAGCGTACCATTGGGCGCTGGTCGATACGTGTTCAGCTCGTGATAGAAAGTGCTCAAAGAGGGGTCAAACGGCCATAAACTGCAGCACGATGTGGTGCCAAGAGTTGTGTTAGGCCCAAAGAAGGTGCGCGGCACGGGTGCGGGGAGAAGGAAGAGGAGTGGAGCGGAGTGTGCACCTCATCTGGAGCGGAGCGCCCAGGGTGATGAGAGCGGTGATTGCGTGAGGCAGGCGGTTGGGCATCATCAGCGCCGCTCTGGCCACCACACCGCCCATGGAATGTCCGATCACCACGATCTTGGGCGGCTGAACATGGCAAAGGGCAAAGGCGAGCGTGAGACTCACCACCATGTGCTGAAGGTGAAGCAGGAAGCGAAGAGGCCATGCAGCGCGGGTGACACGTACATGCGCCACCGGATACACCGAGTGGAGGAGGTAGTAGATGCAGTCGTTCATGTACATCGCCTGCCGCCGCAACACGTCGCCCTGCAGCGCCGAGAGCTCCCCTCGGAAGTGCACACCGAACACGGCCAGCTGCACACCACGAACACCCCGCTGTGAGCTTGGCCTTATTTATTTATTGTATCTTAAATCATGATAAATAATAAACACAAAATACAAACCAGCACTTATAAAATAGATAAAAAGTTTAACAAATAAATGAATGAAGGGTACTGCGGACCTGGCTGTGGTGGACGGGGTCGTCGGTGAGCGTTGGGCGCAGGGTCTGGAGGGCGACAGAGAGTTCTTTGATCTGCCGCCCCGCTGCCCGCGTGTCCGTGCACGAAGAAGACAACGGCCTTGGGCACCTTGGTGGTCTGTTCGAGGCTGTCCACCAGCCGCGTCCACGCCCACCCGACCAAGTCGTCCTCCGTCTCGGCCTTTCCCTCCATCACCTCGCGGATGAAGGTCTCCAGCCGGTCCGGGTACTGGTAGATGAGTCGGTAGGTGCCCTTGTCGTACTCGGCCACCCGCTCCTCGGCGCCGGGCGGCGGGTCGATGCTGAGCCCGAGAAAGTCGCCCGTGGCCGCACTGGCCAGCCTGGACTCGGGCAGGTTCCAGCAGCGGTCGGGCGGGGTCTCGCTCTCAAAGACCCACACCGACGCCGCCATGACCGCCCCCACCACGGCCACGAGCGCCCAGGCCAGGGCCACCCAGCGCCACCACCAGCCCAGCCGCAGCGATGCCATCAACGCAGCCAGAACAGTTTCCTTTGTTTCTGGCACTACCAGTGCTGGTCTGCGCACTAGTGCGTGCTCTGCCCTGTGTGGTGCTGCGCTCCCCCGCTGTCGTGTCTTGTGTGGTGCCTCGCGTTGCTGCCCGTGGTCTCCTTAGCGCGCAGAATTCTCAGCTTTTTGGTTGCGCAGTGCCGCCAAACCCGGTTGAGTTTGCTGTCGACGCGGCGGTAACGCCGTATTTCCGGGCGCTAAAGTGCCGCGTGCTGGCGGGCGAGAAAGGGCCAAGAAGCCGCCCAGGGTAAGGGCAGACGCTGTAGAGGGGAGGCGATCAAGGACGTGGTGATGGGGAGCGGGGGAATGTGTTGTTGCGGGCTATTTCTTGAGGGTGCCACCATCAACACCAGGTAGGTAGGAGCAGAACTACTGCTTGGGAGCGGAGCCCTTGTTGAAGAACTCGAAGACCGACGAGAAGTCCTTGCCTCCGCCGCCCTGGGTGCTGATCATGTTGTACACCTGCAGGGCCACGGCGCCCAGCGGGATGGGCGCCTTCACGCCGTGGGCAGCGTTGATGGCCAGCGACACGTCCTTGGCCATAAGGTCCACCTGTGAGTGGATAACACACGCAGTGTCAGCTCCCACGAGGAGGGATACACGGAAGGGCATCATCATCGTACGCCAAAGCCGCCGGTGTAGCCTCTCGACGCGGGGACGCCCTCCATCACGCCGGGGACAGGGTTGTAGGTGTCCGACGACCAGCAACGAGCAGATGAAGTGTTGAAGATGCCTAGTTGAGCCAGGTTGCGTGAGTGGGGTGGCAAACAGCAATGCGTCGCGCCGGGCTTGCAGGGGGGAGGGGGAAGTACCGGCAAGGATCTTAGGGTCAAGACCCAGCTTCACGCCGAGGTTCATTCCCTCAGAAACGCCTGCGTTATCAATCATGAGCTTAAGCGACGTCCACTTGCTTGGCTCTGCCGCACAGGGTCGTACCGATCATAGAGATGGCGAGCACGAGGTTGTTGCAGATCTTCACGGCCTGGCCGCTACCAGCACCACCGCAGAGCACAATGTTCTTGCCCTGTGTTGATGCAACACGAGTACCATGAGCACGCGTCAAACGAGCCGAATGTGAACGGGGAACGGCATACCATGACCGAGAGCAGAGGCTTGGCGCGATCAAACTCCTCCTGGGAACCGCCAACCATGAACGTAAGCGTGCCCTTCTCGGCACCACCCACGCCTGCAAAAGGGGAAAGGCTCACCGGTAAGACTGTGAGAGCGCCAATCTTGCAGCTCTGTAAGCGTACCGCCGGACACGGGAGCGTCCACCATGGTCACCTTGTGCTCAGAGGCCTTGGCAATGACGCCGCGCGCAACAGCGGGCTCGATGGTGGAAGCGTCGATGAGGAGGGAACCCTCCTTGATGCCGTTGAAGATGCCGTTCTCGGAGGTATACACCTCCTGCACGTGGGGAGAGGAAGGAAGCATGGTCACCAGCTGGTGGACCTGGCTCGCCACTTCACGAGGAGTCGCGGCAGCCTTGGCACCCTGGCTAGTGAGACGCTCCACGGCACCCTTGTTGACGTCGAACACCACGAGCGGGTAGCCGGCCTTCAGGATGTTTTGTGCCATGAAGCCACCCATGTTGCCCAATCCAATAAAACCAACGGGCTGCGTAAAGATCTTCAATTAGTCACCCAGAATTCGATTTGAACTGCATTAGTAATTAATTGGTGCAAATGTGTCTTTTACCTTCTTCTCGCCGGTCGAGTAGCATCGCAGGGCGAACGAGAGGCGACCCGATGTCGTGGCGGTAGTGCCGCGAACTGCGGAGAGAGCGGCCAGGGAGGAGAAGCGGCGCGACTGCTGCATCGTTTTGACTTCGTGATAGTGGCGGATAGCACGATCACAAGGAAATGCAACTAAAAATGGCAATTTCTTTTTTGATTCCTCGGGTTCTATTTCGTATTTTTTTGGAACTGGGATAAATCGGGGAGTGTCTCGAAAAGTTGTCGTCCACTTCTGCCCATAAGAAGGGAAGCGCGGCTTTGCGGAAGATCATCAAATCGATTTTTGATTTAGAGGCAAGATGAAGAGGGCCATCACGCTTGTAGTTCTTGCTGCCTTCTTTCTGGCCTATATTCACGCTGCTCTTCTGCCCCCCTTCCCCGCCCCCGCCGTCTTCTGGTCGGGAGACAGGTAACGCCGGATATAATGGGCTTTATCGAGGAGGCAGGCATTTGATTGATTTTGAATATTTTCAGATACTTCTCCTCAAAGCAAGAGCAGTGCCTCACCACTGTATCCGAGGTCGAGATTGGCGACTTTGTTTCTTCTCTTTCCGGATCTGCCGCCAAGGTACGCCCCGGACTCGCGAAATGAGTGCAAGTGAATTAGGATCTCATTTTCTCCCTCGTATTTGTCATTCGTACATCGCAGAGCGTGCTGTCGGGTTTCGTCAACCCGAACGCTCAGCACCCTGAGGTGGTCGTCATCTTCGTTGAGCAGGAGGCCCAGCCCGCCCGCGAGGCTTACTCTTTCCTTCAGGTGCCCTCAAATTATCTATCAGAAAACCGTGATACGAATCAATCGCTCATCTTTAACTTCATTTTCACAACTAGACCTTCCTCGATTCTGCCTCATCGTCGCTGGTTGTCCCCTATGCCTACCCCAGCGCGTCTGTTAGCGATGCCATCCTCAACAAGGTGGCCCACCCTGCCATTCTTTCGGCCCTCTCTTCCGATGAAGCCGTTCTGGTACGCCAACATGATTCTCATCGCACAAAATCAGAGCTGCTTGGGCTAAAAGAAATCATTTGTTTGCAGAACTATTTCAAGAACCACCGTGCCATTCTCTCCGACGGTAAGACCGACGTCGTCGTCGTCCAGGTCGCCAGCGGTGATGGTACGTACAGCAGTCCCCACTATCTTAAGCCACCCGGGTGCATTGCGCTTACGTGTTCTTCGTGATTGTGTGCAGCCTCCTTGATCGCTGAGGTTGAGCAGCTCCTCTCCGGCAGCAGCTTCGTTCTTGGCTACACTGCTGATGCCAGCTTCCGTGCCGCTGAGAAGTCGGTACGCTTCCGGCCTATCATTACCGCTGCCACCCCAAATGCACGGTAGTTGACACATCCCCCCCCCCTCTCTCGAACCAACAGACCAGGATGATGGCCCTTGGTGCCATTGATGCCGACTTGGTCGTCGAGCACACCTACGGCGGCGAGTACTGGCCCGCTGACGTGTGGTCCGGCATCGTCATCTCCGTCACTCTTCTCCTCCTGCTCGCCATCGCCATCGGCTGCATGTTCGAGCTGCAGACCCCGACGAGGTGGGAGAAGCCCAAGCGCGCCGTCAGCAACTAAACCCCCTCCTCATGCACAGCCCTCACTACACCACCACTGCACACACACTTTCACGCCACATCCTCTCCGACAAACACGGCTCGAACACTTATTTATCACCCCCCCTCTTCACACGAGCAAGTGCGCGGCCGTGGCGTGAGTCAGTGGGTCACCCACCGGCACCCTTCACAGCAGTGTCCGTTTCATTCTCTGTGTTCTACGCAGCCGTAAATAACGTTACCAGCTGCCCACCACCTCGTCGCCCCTCCTCGGTCTCTGCCCGCAATGCAAAGCGGCCTGAAGACTTCGCCAGGGCGCCAAAAGCAGGATATTGTCCGGATTATTGGGGACAAACCACCCCCCAATTTGCTGCGGCTGAGCAACCCCTGACGGGCGCCAGCTTGGTCGCACATCGATCTCCTGCTCAACCGAACCGTTCCTCGTTTCCTTCTGTTCCCCTCTTCGCATCTCAGAGCATCGAGGACCTCTTCTCCCACACGTTTCAAACTGCGCATAGGGCGGTTGAACATCATCGACATCATCGCGGTCTACTCTTCCGTCTATTCTCTTGCCCTCTCCATCTTCTCTCTACAAACGCATTTATTGAATGAAGTCAAGCGGGCGCGCTGCTGATCCCAAGGCGGTTTGGGTACTTTTTGCTATCATCGCAGCATCAAGCTCGATGTTATCATCCATTTACCCGAGCCGCTCACTAAATTCTCTCTCCTTTCTCCTTTACCCAAGGAAACCAATTCCGAGACTGTTATCAAATCGACCGAGATTGAACTTGGTCCCGAAATCGCTCGAGGTGGCTACGGCACTGTGTTTAAGGGCAAATGCAGGTGCCTAAGCCCCCCTCCCCTCCCAATCTAAGTCACTGATGTCGCACTTGCACCAAAATGGAGTTGGTCTAAGCCTCCCAATGCGACAATCCACCAACCAGGGGCCAAACGGTGGCGATCAAGAAGTTGCACAATCAGCATCTCTCTGGTGACAAGCTGGAGGAACTCAAGAAGGAAGTACAAATTCAAAGGTGACCCCCTTGAGCACAAACGACAGAAAGGCTGGAGGCTGAATTGACTGACAACCCCCTCTTCTCGCAATTCAGCCAATTGAGACATCCGTGCATCTTGCTGCTCATGGGCGTCTGCACAGAGCCCGACAAAGTGGCCCTCGTCATGGAATACGTGGACGGCAAGAGCCTTGACCGCATGTTACACGAGGAAAAGGTCCCTCTCACGCTCCACCAAAAGTTCCAGCTCGCCAAGGACATTGCCAAAGGTGCGCCGTCTTCTTCCCGCCTCTCGCCTCGCCCTCTCATCAGCGTCTCACACTTGAAGAATGCGCTCGCATGGGGGACTGTAGGTTGCTATTGGCTGCATTGCTTGGACCCGCCGATCATTCACCGCGACATCAAGCCCGCCAACGTGCTGGTCGACACCAACTTCAGGGTCCAAATCTGTGACTTTGGCCTCAGGTGACCCACAAGCCCCTCGCCTTCTGGTCCCTCGTGGTGCTCGCGCGGTTGGTTGGGGGACACGACGTGTCGGCCTCTGCTCACACACAAACGCTTTTCTATCACCACAGCTGCGTGAAGGAGCCCCCGGGTCCCAAGAAGTCCCGCGTTGTGGGCAGCCCCTTCTGGATGGCGCCGGAAGTGCTTGCGGGCCACCCCAACACCGAGAAGTCGGATGTTTTCTCCTTTGCCGTCCTGCTGTGGGAGATATTCACCGGTCACTCCCCAAGCGAGGGGGTCGTGGACCTGCGTGGCTACATGTTCGATGTCGTGGTACGATGACCGCGTCTTTCTTCGTCTCTTTCTGCTCCGCCTGTCTCCGTGATGCGCATCGTTGCTCACTGCGAGAATTCTCCTCCTCTCCCCAGAATAACAACAGGCGACCTCCCATCCCCGACGAGCTCGCCAATGGCATCAAGGAGCTCATCAGGTCTGGCTGGAGCCGTTACCCCGATCAGAGGTACCCCCAAACCGACACATTGCTATGCACGGTCCCCGCGAGGCGTGCTTGCTCACCAACTCTTTGCCTGGCAGGCCCACTTTTGCCGAGATCTTGGCGAAGCTCGACGACATCTTTGTCGAGATGGTTTTGCAGGAGGAGGTCGCCCAGAAGCTGTGGCAGTCACTCAAGGACAAGGTACGCCACACCTTGCTCACACCAAATGCCCTACTTTGTTTGTGCACTGACGGCCGACGCCTCCCCGAACCAACAAACAGATGGGCCATCACTACCCCTTCTTTGTGCCGTGGTCTGAGTTCATCGTTAGTCTGTGCAAGACCCTCAATGTGCCGGTGAAGCTGGAAGACCCCGGCTTCAAATCTATGAAGGCCCTCTTGAGTGCGCATTGCCACCTAAATTGCATCCCTTGCTCGCAACCGTTGAATTGACTGTCCCCTTCCCACTCATCCAGCCGAGGAGTACAAGGACATGACCAGCAGCAAGTACCCCGACATCGTGAACTGCGAGAAGTTCGGCGATTTCCTCGGCCGCTTTGGCCCCCTTGTAGTCGATGCTCCGCTGCCGGACCTCATCTCTCGGGTTTGTCCTTCTTCTCCATCCTGGCCTCTCCGCCCGACGTCTCTTTTCTCACCCGCTCACCTGACCATCTTGTCTCTCTCTTTCTCTCTCCCCCCCCTCCACCATTTCCTCTCTGCAGCTTCGGACAATCTGCGAGTGTGACTGGTTCCACGTACCGACCCCTCTTCCAGTCCCCTCAATTCCGTTGGTGTTAACACACGAACGAAACGTTCTGCTTTCGCATGTCGTAGGGTGACATCGAAGTCAATGCCGCCAAGTCGCGAATTCAGGGCAAGGCCCCGGGTTCTTTCATTGTCCGACTGGGTTCCGCCCCGCAGAGCTTCACCATCAGGTTCGGCCTCTTCTCTCCTTATTCCTCATTCCTCTCTTCCTGACCATTTTCATCTCACCACACACCGCCCCGGCTTTTTCTGGACCAACAGTCGTGTGGTCGACGACAAGAAGAATCCCATCATCCACCAGCGCATCCTCAGGAAGGGCGGTCTCTTTGTCGTCATCAACAACGAAACGCAGGAGATCAAGTCTTTCCTCGGTACTGCTGAGCCCCTTCAGTCCCCGCTTGTTCCCCCCTCCAAAACTCTCTCGTGTCGGGCCAGTCACTAACCAACACCAACCACGGGGCGATGGGGCGCGCAGGCCTGAAGGAGCTCGTGGATGGCGTGAAGCAGGACCTCAACCTTCACTACCCGGTGAACCAGGACAGAGTGTTCGCGCCCTTCTTCAGACCAACAGCGCCCGACAACTCGGAGTACCTGGACACGTCGCTGCTCGACAGCATGGCCACGACCTCGCTGTCGGCGATCCCCGTCCAGACGAAGGAGAAGGAGGACAGCGGCGACAAGGCGGCCAAGGACGCGGCGGCCCCGAAGAAAAAGAAGAAGAAGGAGAAGACCGGCGAGAAGGCGGGCTCCAAGGAGAAGAAGAAGAAGAAGGAGAAGTCCGGCGACAAGGAGGAGAAGAAGAAAAAGAAGAGCAGCAAGAAGGGAGACGACGCCAAGCCCAAGAAGGAGAAGAAGGAGAAGGTATAAGGCCTGTCCCAGCTCGCGGGGTAAATGGAAGAAGAAGGAGAAGAAGACAATGAACGAAGAATGAACACGCATGACCGTAGCCCTCGAAAGGCCTTGGTGACGAACGAACGAACGATATGGCCCCTGTATTATCTGGGTGTGGTGTAGTTGCCCTTTTCGAACAACAACGGGAAGGGGGCACCACCCCTCTTGTACTCACTCCTTCGTTCTCGGCCGGCCTCCCCTGCGGCACACGACAGCCACGCGTGACTTATAAATAAATATTTTGTTATTTATCACTCGACTTCCCCTAGGGCAACCTGGCAACGTCACTTCCGTAGCAGACAATAGAGCTGTAATGGGCTCGGCCAAAGGCAATCCAGCAACTCAAGCTGAAAGTTGTTCAAACGGGCACCTCAGCTCGCCGAGCGATCGGTGTCTTGCGTGGTGGTTCGCGTGACTTTCCACCCTGCCCGAGTCCTTTTGTTGTTCGGCCACGACGAGGCTCGAAGCCGCGACGGCACCAAGTCCACGTGCATGAATGAGGAATTTCCCTTGTTTGTGTGACTGTGCAGGGGCGGCCAATGGGCAGTGACTAATTTCTGTGTCTTTTCCGCAGAGAGGCCCAGCACCGAAATGGCCAGAGCCCATACCCTGGTACGTGAGGTGGAGATACACCATCAGCCACAGGGTTCGAGGTGCCTCATTGGTCTCTGCTTGCAGCCTGGGGGGAAACTTGGGTGTGGGATGGCCCATCGCTCCTGATCACCCATCGTGCCTGCCTCCCCTAAGACCCATTCCGTTCAAACCGCCCTCCAACCGACAACAACCCAGCCTCTCCGACCTCGTCGCCTCGCAGCCGATTCAACCGTGAAGCCAACACCACATCGCCATGTCTTCGTCTCTTCCCCTGGAAACAGCCGAGTCGCCGTTCAAGAACAAGGTACTTCTTCACCATGGTTGTTTGTCGAGTAGCCCCAACGAAGTGGTGCAAGCGTTGTGGTTGTTGACCAGAGACTTGTCCATGCAGAACTCGCTGGGCCAGGTGCTGGTGGACGGCAACCAGCTGGACATCTCGAACATCAACTGCTACCTGCAGCTGCTGGCGCAGACGGCCAACAAGAAGGAGAAGCTCGAGTAGCCCCAACGAAGTGGTGCAAGCGTTGTGGTTGTTGACCAGAGACTTGTCCATGCAGAACTCGCTGGGCCAGGTGCTGGTGGACGGCAACCAG
>LQHA01000117.1:0-18237 GCA_001567625.1 Acanthamoeba polyphaga | reverse complement strand
ACTGGTAGACAATTGGAGAGGACAGTTGTGTGGATCATGAGAGTCCTTGCTGAGGTAGAAGATGAGCCTCTTGTACTGGCTGAAAGAGAGACCAACACCAGTGATGATCAAGGCTCCACATAAGGGTTGCATGAGCAGGTCTTCCATGTTGGAGACAACCAGACAGCCAAGAGACTGATGCCAGTCAGGAACAGTGAGGCTGAGTGCAACAACATCCTCAAGAAGGGCTGCTGGCTTGAAGGTGAAGTAGGCAGCAAGCGTGTGCGCCAACGTGTAGTTCTGCCAGCCATCGAATCCCCAGATGTGGGTGAGGGCGTTGGTGGTAGCCCTCACCTTGCAGGCGAGTTCATCACACTGCATTGGTCTGTGGGCAAATGGGTGATGCAGACAGCATCTGCAGGACAGAAGAGCGGAGCTTGGAGTAGGGTGGAAGCAGCAGGGGTCGAAGCAGATGCATAAGAAAACTCATAGACAAACTGATGCCATGGCAGACAGCAATGTCATCACATCTAGGGCTTCAGCACAGCTCGAGGTGTGGAAGGTAGGAACCAGGCATACCACCAGGGAGTTGGAAAATGACTACGCGAATGAGGCCCAGACCACACAACCTCTACAAGTACCCAGTCCTGTGCTGCGCCAAGGGCCAAGTGCGTTGGCTGCACCACATGGACGTCTACGTCGGCACACTCCACTCCTTTTTAGAGCAGCAGCACAGGACGCGCCAGCACACAGTCGACTACCTCAAGTTCAAGTCGCCCTTCAGCTCAGTGCCACCATGGAAGGTCTTCATTGAGCTGTTCATTGACAACCTCAACAACCCCAGGGAAAAGGACCACCACTACTGAGCACTGTTGCATGATGTTGAGACGCTGTCACCATTCTTGCAGCCAGCCAAGACAAATGAAGATCCACACTGGACACCAGACCAGGCCAGCTTCATCAGCAGGAACGTTCAAGCGCTGCCAAGGGACTGGATGTACCTTTGCATCATCCATCTGGACAGTGAAGACAAGATGGCCATCGCCTGGCTGGACTGAGTGGGCAGATGGTATCATGAGCAGGACCTGAGGACCTACCCAGCAGAGGACGACTACACGATCATGTTTGAGGACAATGACGATGACAATGACAATGACAATGACAACATGAATAGCCAGGAGAACACTGCTGGCGAGGACGCCATGGACTCCAGAAACGGCCCAAATGGAGCGGACCCGCAGCCAACACTGGAATCGGCTGGAATGAAGAGGACCTCAACAGCTGCTCCAACAAGGCAGCCCACAAGGAAGAAGCCCAGACATACAAGCCTGAAGAAGCAGAAGAAGAAGGGCGGCAGGCCTGTGGCCAAAGCATCAAAGTTTGTGGTGGCTACCGATCAGACACGTCTGGACATTTGGGCCAAGAAATAGAGCCTCTATTTATTGGTCTGCATTTGCTTCGTCAGACATGTCAGAATTGCTCACCCTGATGAAGAAATGGTGGAGGTTAACACTTTGTGGTGCAGGAAAGGAAGGAAGGCACTCTACATGCATGACTGTGGTCTCCTCTGCGCGCTTCCTTTTGCATGAGTTGCCATCGTGTTCCTTGTAGAAGAGCAGATGGTGGAAGGGCGTGCCCTTGCTGTAGTGTGGGATGAACAATGGAGGAAGCGGATCCAGCAGGTAGAAGAAGCTAAGGCCCATCATCACACAACCAGCAGAGTAGATGGCGTAGATGGGGTGCTCAGATGATGCCACGAGGCAGTAGGTGAGCGCGTCTTGGGCGATGAGGGAAGTTGACCTGGTCAGGTCCCAGCCAGGAAGCTGGGCCTGAAACAGGGCAATGTCTGTGCACAGACAGTATGTCTTGTAGTTGCAGCAACGCCTTTGCGGGGTGTACATTGTCCACCCCTCAGTGAAGGTGTCATAGAAGTCAATGGAGCAGCCTACCTTGATGTCAAGAGGTGTGCTGGAGTAGGTTGGCTTGATGGCCAGCAGGATTGACATCCCAATGTGGCGGCGGACTGCTTCGTCGGCCGCGTCCAGGTTCGCGGAGGTGGTGTCTAGCAGCTCCTGTTGCGCCGCCAGCTTCACCATGAGCTTGTCTCGCTCTCAGCACAGCGCGCCGATCACTAACTCAGGGGGCTCACGCACCAGAGCAGGGGCGACTTGGGAAGAAGGAGTGTAGACGGCGTAGTCGATAAGCCATTGTGGCTGCCAGCGGTGAGTGCGCGGGCGAAGACAGGAGTCCAACACAGGCACAGGAGGTGCTTGTTCTTGTTGGTCCTCCATGTGTTTCTACCTCTCTACTACCCTTCCTTCTTCAAGCAATGTCAAGGGCACGCCAGTCCGCAGTACATGCTCATTGGAGTCCTAACATCTGCAGTACCTGTTCACTTATTGGTGTCTAGACAATGAAGAAGAGGAGAAAAGTGGTTTATTTTTGTGGAGGAGGCGCTTGCACACCCTTCTTCAGCTCCCGCCCCATCCTCGTCAACTGGCTGCGTGGAGGACCAGGCTGTGCTCGTAGTTGTCACTGGCGTGGATTGTTGACCTGCTTGTGATCTTGCTTCATTGTCATGTGCATGGTGGACAATTGTTGTGTGAATTCCAGCCCTTTCTGTTCGCTGGGGGAGGGCTCCAGAGAAGGGAGGGTGGGTAAGTGAGGGTTGAGGGGGGAGGGTCATGGTAGGTTGCACTGTAGATGTTGCTGTAGAGGAGGCCAGAGGGCGTTGACATAGGGGGCTTTCTTTGCCCATTGGCCAGGGATGAGATGGAAGTGTTGTAGTAGTAGATGTAGTTGGGGGATTGTGAGTTGACGTAGCTGCCTGGGGGTACGTAGGTTGGTCAACTTGATCCCCTGCATACCAAACATGCATGCTTCTGTTAGTTAGCTGATGATGAATACTGGAAAGTGCTGTGGGTTGAGTGCACCTCAATGGTGGGTGGTGGGCATGCTTGCACTGGACTCTGCCAAACGCATGGGTAATTCATTGCAATGGGAGAATGCATGTCTAGACATTGTTACGCACTTGTCTGCTGGTCTGTGTCACCTGTCTTTTTGCCAGCTTCTTTGTCGTGGTTGTTGTTGTGGTTGTTGTTGTCGTTGTCTTCAGCTTGCAAGCTGTTGAGCTCGTCCTGCTGTGAGAATGGAGTGTTGGGCATGGAGCCCAGGGGCTCCTGCTGACTCTGTTCTGCTGGCTCAAATGTCAGTGGTCCGCAATCCTTCCTGGGACGGACCTGCAATGCCAGATCCTGCACCAGACACTATGAGCAGAACGTCTACAACAGAATTGTTAAAATAAAATTGTACCTCTAGCTTGTGTGCCAGAGCTGCATCAATTTGTTTGTGAGTTGGCACGTTGCCCTGCATGGTAGGCTTGAGCCAAGTCTGGAGGCCATCAGTGACGACGTTGGCATTGGTGGCTTGGTAGTGCACTGTCCACATGTGGCCGCCGTGCTCTGCCTTGTGCCACTTGTGGTGGAAGCAATGCAGGCAGACCATGAGGTTGTGCAGGGGGCGCCCTTAGTGCAGGTCACACACTTGGCTGCTGGCCCAAGCATGCTTGAGCACTTGTCACATGGCCTGTCCAACACAGACTCTGATACCATCTTGTGGTACACTCTCCCACCCTCCTGTCCAAAAGAAGTTAGTAAAAACTATGTCTAGACATGTCTGACTGTCTAAGCTTAGACGCACTGATTTGCTTTCTGCTTTCACAGGCTTCTCTGGGACCATTGGCAGTGGTGTAGGCTCAGTCTTGGGCGATGTTGGAGGTGAGTCGGCCACCATGCCTGCTATCTCCATGAGAACTGCCTTGCCCCACATGATCTGTCAGACATGCATTCCAAAGCTTGGCTTGGTGTGATCAGATGTACCTCCAAACCAGGCTCTTCAAATTTGATCTTCTTTGCTGGCTGAGGCTTCTCCTCTGGTGTTGGCTTGTTCTCTGCTTCCTTGTTCTCCACCTTCTCCTTGTCACTCTTCTCATACCTGCGTTTTTTGGCGTCGCTCTCCTTGTGGTGGTGGTGGTGGTGGTGCTGCCCTCCTGTTGCTGCTTTGCCTGCCTTGAGTGCTGCCAACTCAGCCTTCAGCTTGTCTATCTCACTCTTCTGCACTCCCAAGGTTTTGCATTAGAATGCAGCAGGCTAGACAACTACTAGACATGTACCTGTGCTGTGACTGCCTTGCGACGAAGATCCTGGTGGTGCTTCAGTTGCCATTTCATGATGGCTGTCGCCAAAGTGGGGTTGTGCTTTGCCTCTTCCCAAGACCATGAGTCGCCCTTCTTGCTAAACCAGCAACGCTGACTGAGGTTTTGGTTTTGATTCACATGCGCTACCTCATACTGCACTCACCCCCACAAAACGCCAGACAGGTTTACTGTTAGTTTATATACTTCCTGTCACCAACCTGGGGGACAGAGGTGTCGTACTGTCGTGACCTGCTTGCGTTTTTGCACAGGCTTCCAATCCTCCTCTTCTTCTTCTTTGACCTGCTTGCATTTTCACACAGGCTTCCAATCCTCTTCTTCTTCTTCTTCGCCCTCATCATCACTGGAGCTGCGTTGTTCCTCCTGCTCAGCCTCTTTCTCCTCCTCCTCCTCCCTTGCATGATTGGATCAGGTCCTCCTTGCAATGGGTGCCTTGGTGGGGGCAGAACACTTCTTGAAGCCGCATTTCAAGAAGTTGTCCGTCTCTAGGCCGGCGTCATACATTTGGCCACGAGCCTCCTCCAGCGCTGCGTCCAAGGGGCCAATGACTGGCACAAAGATTGCCTTCATGTCTTCCTCCAGGCGGGGGGAAGTGTCCTCCCACAACACCAGCATCAGGAACAGACCCCACCGACAGAGCTGCTCCAGCACGATTCTGCCAGTCGTAGAGGTCTAGATGTTAGAATTTTACTAACGCAGACCTTCTCTTGGGGGGAGCGCTGTATGTGTAGGTGGCTTCTGCCACATACATCTCGTCCATGTGCAGAGGGCACTTACGCGAGTTCAGCTTGTGATTGAAGTAGTGATTTGCGCAGCACTTGTGCATGTCGATGTAGTTCGTTCTTCGCTTTTCAATCACTTGCGCCACGTTGATGAGGATGTCTGCAAAGGTGCAGTTTGTGACAGCCAAGTTGAGTGAGCATGTCCAGTCAACATCTTCCACTTTCCACATCAGGTCTTTCAGGTTTGGCCTGATAACATCCTTCTTGAACATTGGCCTGTCAGTGTGCGCCAACAGATGATCACTTTCCCCCTGCAGTTCCCCACACCCACCAGCACATGCGTTATTGTTGTGTTCTTCTCTCTCACATGGTGGGTGTGTGACAGGAACAGACAGACACCACACCTTCAACATGGCCACTTGCTCCTGGGTGAGGCCTCAGGACAGTGGTTCAGGCTTGACCTTGGGCTTTGCACCTGCGCTGCCCAGGTGTGACAACAACGCATCTACATTGACGTTGCTGGCCTGTAGGGCCTCGGCGAGTCGGGTGGTGAGGTCCTCCTGAGGGGGGGGAGGGGAGTCCATGGCCATGTGCAGGAAGGTGAAGGACAAGAAAGAGGGCAAACCGTTTTTGTGCCCGCCCTGTGAGGCAAGCTCATGACACACGTCCCACTAGACAACTGGAATTTCAGTTCTTGTGGGGCGGCAAAGTTCCAGACTACCAGACCCCCACAAAAGGCCTACCAGACGGTCTGGGCTCAACTTCTGCGGACGAAGGCCGCAGACAAGGGCGCACGAGTACATGAATTCTGCGGTTGTGGTAAGAATCGCTTTATTAAACATTTTTGATATTCTTGCGTCCGCTATTTCCCTTTTCCCCTGTTGTCTGTAGGTGTCTGGCTCGTCTGTGCGACGTCTAGTGTTTTTATTGTTGCCGCCAGCTCAAAACTAGGTTTTGTAACCCACACCGACAGTAGGGGCGGTCAAGCAAGATCGCGGGAGGCAAGTACCGGCGAGGGATCACCTTGCGTCGGCGGTGTGCTCTGAGCTGCGGGCTGCTGGCCGAGAACGACCGGGGCCTGACCGCCGAAGACCACCGTCTGCGGGTTCATGAGCACAGTCGGCTGTTGTTGCGGTTGGGGCGTCGTGCCAGCGGCACCGGCCGCGTAGGGGTTCATGGCCATGGCTTGCTGCATGGGATTCATCATCATCATGCTCATCATCTGCGGGTTCATGGCCTGCATGGCCTGCATGGCCTGGAGGTACGGGTTCGTCGCAGCGTCGCCAGATCCAGAGCTCTGCGTGGCCGCCATCGCCTGCATTGCTTGCATGGCAGGCATCGCGGGCATGGCGGCGGCAGCAGTGGCCTGCTGTCCTTCACCCGTCGGCGCCGCCACCGCCGTGGGGGTGGCAGCTGTTGTTGGGAGCACGGTGGTCAGTAAAAGTCAGTTGCGCGGGGAAAGCATCTCAGAAGGGAGTACCTGCGGCAGCCATGTAGGGGTTCATGGCCATGGCTTGCTGCATGTAGGGGTTCATGGCCATGGGGTTCATCATCATGTAGGGGTTCATCATGCCCATGGGGAAGGCCGGCACCACCGGAGGGGCGGTCTGCACAGTGATGACGGTCGGGCATCGGTACACCGTCCTCATGCCCATTGTGGCCACCGCAATATACCTCACCGTGTAGGTGTCTGGAGCAAGGACGCGTCAGGCCTGGTGTGCCAGCGGTCAACCAAAAGACGAAACAGCGGCGGAACAGTACCGACAGTATACGGCCCGTTGATGGTGGCCTCTCCGCTGTCGGTCGTGACTTGGTGTATCGCCTGCGGCCTGCAAAGGGGGAACACACAACGTTTGAGAATAGACAGAGAGGCTCTGCAAGGTTCCGGGTGTTTGGGTTCGTACCGGCTGTCGGTGGTGTCGCTCACCGCGAAAATGCCGAAGTATTGGTACGAGTCAGGTCGGGTGCCGGGCCTGATGTTCCATTTCAGTGTGATCTGTTGGCCTGCTAGGAGGGTCAGGTCCCGCACCAGGCCACGCCCACGACCCTACAATAATAATAAAAACAATGATAACAATGATAAGATTACCGGTGGTGATGGTGGTGGGCGAGACTTCGAAGCTGAGCACGTCATCGGCCGTTATGAACTCGTCCTTGATGGCGAAAGGCTGGTAGGAGAGCATTCTACGCAAGACGATGTACCACGAAAGCGTAAGGCACACCTTATTCACACATCATCTTATGTCGTGCGTGATGCGGGGTACCTCTTTTCGGCCCATCTGTAGACCAGCAAGGCGTACTGGCCCTCATAGTACCACCCCGACGCTGCCCACACGCCCTCGGTTTGCATTCGGGTCGTCTCTGTCGAAAGCGGAGCGCGCGCGTGTGAGTGGTCGCTGTCGTCCTCGGGGATTTTTTCACTTGACCGAAACAAACTAAAATGGATAGTTGACCGGGGGGGGGGAGCAGCCTACCCGCGTTGATGGTCTCAGCCAGGACGAGGTCAAGGACTTCCGGGTCGTCCTCCTTGAACTTGGGGCGGCCTTGCTCATCGGTTTTGACCAGAACCAGGCCGAAATCGGCGCCACGGGCCTCGTCGCTGATCTGGGAATGGGGCAAAGCGTCGAGAGCACGTCAGCAGCAAAACTTAGCGTGTTGCGTGTCGTGTCGTGTCGTTGGGGCGCGCACCTTCCAACGGATCGAGAAGGGCTTTCCAATCGGCGCGGAGGCAGGAGCGTCTACAACGACATCCTCGGCTTCTGTTGAATTTGGATATGTGTGAGCGTAAGGGCAACGCACGTCCTCTATCGCCTCGATAGGCGCGCCCAAGTAAAGGCGCCGCGAAAGGCGAGGAGACTGTACCCAGCGAGCGGACGGACACCACTATCGAATGGAAATAGTGGCTGCTGGAGAAAATGGGCTCACGGTACCGCTCCATGATGAAGTAGTACTTGCCTTCCTTCGGGAAGCTGATCGCTTCACTTTGCCATTCACCATGCCACATCTGGGTGTCGGCATCTGGCATTTTCCAGAAAATGCGCAGACGCGTTGGGTGTTGTGGTGTGAGACGGCACGCTTGTGGTAAAAAACCGACAGACGAGGCAAAACGAGCGCACCCAAGGTTTCAAAGGCGCTCATCGGCCAGTGCCCGACGTCGCGCGCTGAACACGCCGGGAGTTAGTATAAGGGCACACGACACACACACACACACACACACACACACATCGTCATGAGGCCACGCTGTATGTCGGTTCGCGAGTGCACAGGGGCCGTACCTCGATTGCTCTCGTGATAGAGAACGATGCTCCACTGGTTGTGGCTGATGAAATTGGGACGCGACCACTTGAAATGCAGCCCCTCCGAGACCCCAACGCCACGAATAAACCTGTGCAGGCGACGACGTGAGGATCGGGCACACGGGCACGCGCGACTCGATAGTGAGAGGGGCGAGGCGGACTGTTGACGATTGACGGTGAAGGTGGTCTTCCAGGCGAGCAGCTGCTTTTCGCGGAGTGCCAGCCCGCGGTTGGTGACCGCGTCAGCGGGGAGCGCCGGAGTCGACGGAGAGGTCTCATCGAAGGTGGTGAACAGGCGCTTGTGGGGCGCCGCGAACACGCTAGGATTCCGTTTAAACACGACAGCCGATCAGCCGGCCATCCACCTCAATCGCCAGCGGAAACAAGGCGCTGGGGTTGCGTACCGCGTGATGCGGGTCCGTTTATCGCCACGGCCTTGCCAGGCCAGCTCCTTGGCCAAATACGGGATGTAGAAGCCGTCGCCCCAGTGGTAGACCTCGCCTGCGCATGTGTGTGAGAGGCATCGCACTGACAGCGGCATACGGCCGGCGCATTCGTACCTTGGTCGGTGAGAGCGCAGCACATCTTGTCTTGCGCAGAAATCTGGACCACCTGTGCACCACCAGTCCCCCGGCGACAGTCAGTGTCGTGACTCGAGGCCGCTGGTTGAGTATGCGTGCGGCGGCGGCGGCAGCGGCGTTTTACCTTTTTGCCCTTCAGGTGGCCTTGCACAGGCTCCAAGACGGGGGGCGGACAGTCATCGCGCAGGTAATACGTTCCCATTGTCACATAGTTCCTCCGATTGCTTCCGTTGCCTTTAAACAAAAACGGGCGAAAGCGTAGGGATCAGCTGGTGTTGCGCTAGGCGAAGTGTTACACGGAGCTTGGAACACCTAGAAATAGAAATACGAAATCATGTGGTGCACCGTACCAAGAACGCCTTGGTCGCCGAGACCCCAGGCAAAGAGCTCGCCCTTGTCGGTAAGAAGCACAGAAAAGCCGTCGCCAACCGCAACGGCCACGAAGAAGTGCGACAGGAGACTTTCGACCAGGACCGGCACGGGGAAGCAAGTACCTGTTTTCCAGTAATCAGGGTGCAGCTTGGCCATGTGCCACATGGAGCGGAAGGCGAAGGAGGAGGTATGTACCGCTTCGCTTCACGCCATAGTTCACACCCCACACCCATACCATGCCCTCTTCGGAGATGGCCACTGTCGTCTTGACCCCTGTTGCACACCCATCACAGCACACACGACACGACACGACACGCGCACGCGCACACCGAGTCAGGCCAGAACGGTCAACACAAGCGCCAGACGCAGGAGGAACGTACCGGCGGCGATTGAACGGATGCGCTGGTGGATGCCCGCGAGCTCGACGGGGTAGGAGTGATTGCTCCCTCCTTTGCCCAGCTGGTTAGCTCCTCGGTGTTGGCGCCCCAGACGAACACCCGGCCGTCCGAAGTCACCGCCTTACTGTTGTGAGTGCCGCACGCAATGTCCACTATTCGAGAGAGAGAGAGAGAGAAGAGAGAGGGAAACAAGAACAGTCAATAATGAATAATAAACAAATAAAAAATAAACAATTAATTAATAAAAAACAAGTTACACTCTTGTGGAGTGGGGGTAGATGGATTATTACCGATGGTCTCGCCCTCCAAGGCTTCGATGATGCCCACGCTCTCGGTGTCGGTCTCTGTGCCCCGGCCGAGCTGGCCGTGCCGGTTGGAGCCCCAGCTGTAGACGGCGCGCTTGTCCTGGGTGAGGGCCAGCACGTGCATCCCTCCACTATCGCTTCCGTCTGTCACCACCTTGGCAATCTTGCGCCCGACCAGCGCGCTGATCGGCCTGGGATCGGGAATGAAACTGCGACGGACAAATAAGGCGTTGAATTAAATAAGAACAAGATGTTTTAGTACGTAGCAAAAGGGACGAGCAAGGCTGGGGGCCGGCGCGTACTCAGAACCGCTTCTCATGGAGCTCAAGGTCTGGCCCAGGTCAGTGTGGCGTTCAGCCAAACTCCAGCTGTAGACCTCGCCTTTGCCTGATGATTTGGTTGGTTATGAGCAATGTTGATAACGCGCTAAGAACAGAACGGCGGCACACAAGCGAAAGGCTCTGGGAAAGCGAACCGGTGACCGCGAAGTACTGGGAGGTGTCATACAGAGTGTGCAGCGGATCGACTACGGCCACAAAGGACACTTCCTCGTTGTTGAAGCGGTCCCAGACGCGGACTGCAAGATGCAAGCGGTGCGGGCGGGGATAAGCAATCGCGGACCTTTTTTGGGCGATATGTGTGCTTACAATCGCGCGATGGTCTACGTACCCTTAGACTGGTCGTTCGTGCGGTCATTGTGTGGCGCGGCGATGTACTCCACCAGGCGCGTCTTGTCTGTTGATGTCCACATGTGGTGCAGCGAGAAGAGCGAGCGAGCGAGCGAGAGAGAGAGCGAGAGCGAGAGGTAAGAACAGTGGAGCGGTAGAGAGGAAGTACGAGCGTGTCTCCTTACCCATATCGGGGTCCAGAACTTGGACGAACACGGACGCTAGGAACTTGGCCCACCCGTGCTGGCTGTCATCCTCCAATGTGACCAAATAGGGTCCCTGTGAACCGCACACAATAAAAAAAAGGAGAAAAGGATTAATATAAATATAATAAGATAAAAAGTAATGAATTGAAGGAGAAGAACTAGAGCTTTACCGATTCCAAGACCGCTGACTCAAAGCTGACGCAACCAGTCGTGGCTCCTGTCGCAGGAGCGAGCTTGTGTCTGTGTTGCAGGGGTTGGAATAGTTGGGATGTGCAAGCAAGCAGCGGACAAGGAATGCAGGTGCGGGGGCGGGGCTCCTTACCCGCCGAGTGGTGTTTGGTGGAGGTAGGTCTCCCTGATGAGCTCCCATTCGAGGCTATGACTGCGACCGTTCATCTTGCCCCAGTCCTGGTGCCGATAGATCCGAATGTGCAGGTCCCTCTTTTTCACGCGGTTGTCCTGCTGCTTGTGTTGCCTGGACGCGGTGTGTGTGTGTGTGTGTGTGTGTGTGTAGTAAGGCGGTGAGCGGCCAAGGAAAGCAGAGCGGTGCGTACCAGTTGACATCGATTGGCTTGCCTTTTACCACTTCGAAGGACTCAAGACGGAGCTGCAGGGATTCGCCTTCAGGATCCCTTGAATTCGTACCTCTCTTGTGAGTATTGTGTACATTGGACGCAGGACTCCCATATTTTCTATGTTCGTGCAATGGTGTAGGACACGATTGTTGATGGTCGGCGTACCATTTGTCCAGCGTTCTCCTGTAGCACTCGATGAGAGGCACGTTCTCACGTAGCGCCTCGGCCGTAGAAACTGTGAGACACGAGATCAAGTTTTCGCTGTACTGCAACTCGTTGAATTGGCGAGCTGGTATCGTATGCGACGTGCCGTGCACCATGCGAGTGGTTAGTGCTGTGGGTGAGCATACTTACATACACGAGTGGTGCTAGAGGAAGGGCCAGTACTCTTCTCCAGGAACAGTTTCGCTCTCTTGATCAACACCTCATCGGGCTTCGGTGCGTAGTTGTAGCTGTCTGATGTGTCCATGCCCACCTGGTGCTCGAATCGCCTCTGTGATATGGCACAGTGCGTGAGTGCTGATGCCGGACCGACTTTATGGAGCCAAACGGGAGCGTACACTTCCGCACAAGCCGACGAGGTCCGCCCTGTTCTGCAAACTCTGAACGCGCCCTTGGCTGAGGAATCAACACAAACGCGTTGATATGTTGCTGTCGCGGTTTCGGTTTCTGTTGCGGTTGTCAGCAGCAGCGTACCTGGAATTGAAGACGGCAAGGAGAACCGGGATGTCCACTCCCCAGATGGCCAGCTGCATTTCACTGGCGAGAGCGAACGCGGCAAGAAGAACACGATAAGAAAAAGCAAAGGCAACAGCGGGGGCACGTGGTGGAAGAGTCCCAGATGAGGGAGGTCGCACCGAGTGCTGTACGGACAGAACTTGAGCATAAGAATGCCGAACTGGAGGTTGAGCGCATCGAGCGCTTCGTAGAGGTGCAAATCGTAGGCGAGTTGGCTGGTGGAGGTGATTACGAAAACGGATCGAGTTAGAGAAGATCGCCCGCGCACGCATACAAGCAACGACACGCACGCTCCCGTACATACCCGAGTTTGTTCAAGATGATGAGGGTGAGCGGGTGGCCGATGGACTCGCTCTCCTGCACGCCCTCTCCGTAGTATCGGTTGGCAATGCGCAGCGTATTGTAGTAGTCGTTGGCAGCTGCGACGCAAACGATCAAGCAAGTGGGTGAGGCCGCACACGGGTGTGAATATAGATGTCAGCCTCCTAGGCAGGGAGCTCCGTACCCTTTTCATTGTCGCCCATGGAGTGGTAAATGTCGCCGCGCAGGCAGCGAGCAAAGATGAAGATCTCCAGCGGCATCTCGTGGTAGTCGGCAAAGACTTGGTTCACCTGCGCACACGCACACAAACCGATGAGCTGAGATGGATCGAGGCTGTGTCTACAAGCCACGCTCTCCCCGTACCTGGCGGAGGGCTTTGGCGTGCTTGCCCAGCTTGTGCAGAGAGCTGGCGATTCGCAGCCGATTCGCACCAACGCGCATGTTGTCCGCACCGAAGTTGCGCTCTGGGGGAGGGGGAGGAAAACGTGTTGTGGTCAGGGCATGGACTCATACTTCAGTGCATGCAGACAGTACCGAGGAGGTGGACGATCTGCTTGAGCATGCGGAGCTTGGTGCGTTCCTGTCTCTCGGCTACGTTGGTGCCCCTGGGCGTTCTCGGGGTTTCGAGGCTGCCCGAGACAGAGTCGGTGGTCATGCCGCTGGTTGCTGCATCGGAGAGGGCCATTTCGCGGTCCAGACTGTGCTGGATGGCCTTGGCCATGGCGTCGGTGAGCGACGACTCGGAGATGAGCTCATTGATGATCGGCACCACGCCCATGAAGTGGATGATCGAAAACGGATGGGCCTCGTTGAAGTTCGGCTTGAATCCACTCACGAAACGGATTCCCAGCTACAGAGCAGCAAGCAAGCAAGCGAGCAAGTCAGGCCACAAACTACCCACGAAGCATGGATCAAGAACGACGACGTACCTGCGCTTGTAGACGGCTGTGCAGAGAGATCTTGAAGGACTCCGACTTGATAAGGTCCCACGCCTTGTCGCCGGCCGTGGTGATGTCAAACTCGAACTTGGACTGTGCGGCGGGGTGGCATGGAGTATGTGAGCCCATGCGTGCGATGAAAAGGAGGGGGGTTCATAGGTACGTACGAGCAGCTGCGTCCGGACAAGCGAGACCCAGTAGACCTTACCAGCTGGCGACTCGCCGAGAAGGAAGTTGAAATGCTTGACGATCTCCCTGGTGCGGCACAAAGAACGGCGCGTGTGAGTGAGACCGCACACAGGAAGCCTGTGCGAGTTGGAGGCGGAGGTGGCGTGACGCACATGCCCATTTCCATCTCCGAAACCGACGTGCGCATGACACCACGCAACACCGACTGGCGCGGACAGGGATCAACCGGTTTGTTAGTTAGTCCCCACGGGGTTTGTGGGTAATTGGGGCGATGAGCGGTACCTTCACCGAGCGAGTGATCATCTCCACCAGCACGATGGTACGGAGCGGACCGCTGGTCAGGTCCTTGGCGCGCCACATGTGGCCCAAGAAACGCATGTTGACACCTGGGAAGAGGTGCGCGGGGGTGTCAGCGAGACCGCGATGATTGCATTGCGTGGCGGGGGAGGGAGAACGGGGAAAACGAGCAAGTGCAGTCGGTTCGTACCGCACTGGTGCATGTGGTGGGTCAACTGCGAGCCGTCCACCGGGTGGAACTGCTCCTGCAGCAGCCCGATCGTCCTGTACGTGTGCGATATGTATATATTTAGTTAAGGAGGTGAGTACCAGAGGCCAACACAATACGTCGCATGTTGTGTTCGGGTCAGCGTACTTGGGAATCTGCTTCTGCACCAGGTAGTTACCCGCCTCCCGCGCTTCCCTACATTCCAATGCAATCATTTGGGTGAGACGGGCGCTGTCGTCAGCTACCACGCTTGTAGAGAGCCTCTTTTCGTGCTCATGCCATGGGAGGAGTGGGGATGGGATGAGTGGGTGAGGGGGTACTTGTTGTGCACGGTCCACTTGTCCTTGCCAAACCCGGTGAACGCATCCGACGAAATGGGCGTTCCGGTCGTGGCCACGTACTCCGCCAAGAACTCGCCCCGGAAGAGGTTGTACAGGCGCTTGCCCTGGAAACTGGACATGATGCGAGACAGGGTATAAGCATAGACCATTAAGTAATGATAATTTACTTATTCGATTAAATTAAAGATTAAATAGGATCGATGGGACTCGTACCCGGCAGGGATGATGACGGCGTTGCCCCTGATCTCGCGGTGGGCGAGGTAATTGGCGACCATGTTGACGGTACCACGGCCCTCGTAGAACATGGTGCCGCCCATGGGAAGGAGGCACTTCTGGATACGGAAGGCCAGTTGGTCGTCGGTGAGCGAGTTGTAGTCCTCTTCGGCGTCATCGCCGTTGCTGTTGGCTGCGGCGGTGACTTTCTCGGCGGCCCGCTGCTTGGCCATGGCCACGCTCCGGTTGCGGTCCTTGGCCTGGTTCACGAGCAGCTGGCGCGCCTCTTTCTCGTACTGCGGGATGGTGAGGTTGACCGAGTCGATGTACTTGTAAGACGTGAGGTCCTCCTGGTTGTCCGCTCGGATGAAGAGCGCCTTCATGACCGACGAGGGCGGAGTCGGCGGATACACGCGTGCGGTATCGAGCACATACAGGCGACCATCCTTGCCCGCATGGCCTTTAGTTCAGAGCGTTAGTGCGTGTGTGTTGTGTGTGAGTTGTGTGTTGTGTGTGTAACGCGTGCGCGGTTCGTACCCTCAATGTCGCCGGGACCGTAGATCTTCTTGGGGCTGTGGAAGCCAACAACATGTCCCTTGATGCCGAGGAACTCGGCTGCCTCCTTCATCAGCAGGTTCATCTTTTTGTTGTCCGTGTGCACGGTTTGCGCGCCGTCAGCGCTACCGTAGATAAGCGTGTCCTGTACGAACCACACCGCCGAAAAGTGAGCTCACCATCTCCCACGATGGGTTTTTTTGAAGGAGGGAAGCGTGCCTTGGCCAATGGCAGCACAGAGGTGGCAATGAGACGATAGCCCCTGAGCATTAAGGTGGCAAGTGACGTTAGCTGCTGCGAGGGCCGGAGACTGGGTCCGGAGAGAAGGGGCGCAGGCGTACTTGTAGTCGATCAGGATCATGAGTGGTACGTGCAGGTCGCGCTTCTCTTTTTCGTTGATGAACTTGTAGTAGGCGCGCAGTCCATTCAGCTCAAGCCCCGCAGACTTCATAGCGAACTCTGTGCGCAGCGGACGCGGTGAGCATTCTACACAGGCAGCAGGCAAGCCGCCGACAGTGCTGCAGCGTGGCATTGGATTGGGTGAACGCTACCATCGCCTCCGTAGTAGCCGTGCAAGTCGAAGCAGAACTTGAAGAAGATGTTTTCGAACAGGAACCTGAGGCGAGGCGAAATGAAACGCGATCAGCAAGGACGAGCGAAGGTATTGGCAGAGGGGGAGGGAGAGTGCACGCACTTTTCACCTCCTGCCTGGCCACCAGCGTTGATGGGCGGGTAGGTCTTTTGGCTCTTGGGCAAGTGGACTTAAGCAACAAAAAGTGATGGTGTTAGCGACGACATCGTCAGCTACGTGGTTAGTGCGTGCGGAGAAGTTGACTTACTCTCATTGATGATGGCTTTGCCGATCTCTGAGGCCGTCTCTTGGAACTCCCTGTAAACCAACATGCATGGCGCGCAACGTTGTTAGCAAACACTGAGGCCCTGTGTAGGCGCTCGAAACGCGGAAAGTAGGTTAGGGGTAGACGTACAGGAAGAGTTTGTAGATGGAATAGGTCCGCTGCAGTACTACCTCGGGGTCATCACCCAGGAGAGGTTCGCAGAGGCTCTGGAACTCTTCGTTCCACTGCCTCCCGTCCTGCTTCACCTTGACTTCGTCTCTGGGCTTGGCGTGGTGGTTTTCCGCCTCGCTCGAGTCGCTATCGCTGTCACTGTCGCTCGAGCTCTCCTCCGAATCAGAGGCCGACGACGATGCGGAATCCAGGTCGCTTTCGGCGTCGCTGTCGCTATCATCGTCGCTATCACTGTCGCTCGACGCGTCCTTGCGGCTTGGCTCAACGTCAGAATAAGCCTGCGTGCGCACGAACCCGTTATGAGTGAGCATTCGAGCCGAAGCGCGCGCTTGGGAGGAGGCAAGAATACATCGGACGTGTTCGCCTTTGAAGGGGTCTCGGAGTAACCGATCGAAGAGCCTTCGCTGGGCGGTGTCACCGGCTCGGTTTCACCCTGCCAGCGTAAGTAGTATATCTCAACTCTGGGCATTAATACAACACTACACGCAACGTGAGAGAAGCGTACGGTGAAGGTCTCGCCGGCATAGGCATGTGCCAGCTCCTCGCTCTTCTTACTTATGGGCTTGCGTGGCTGCTGTGGCTTGACCTTCTTGGGCTTGGCCTCGACCTCGGCATAGCCGTCCTGCCCAGCGGCGATAAACAAGCGAATGTAAGCAGGACCGGACAGCAGACAGTTCACACGATGGCAGATGAGCTTCGCTGAGAGCTCGTACCCCGACGCCAGCGTAGGCACCCTCAGGGACCTTGCTCGGCTTTCGTGTGGCCTGCAGGCGCGCGCGTGGGGAAAGCGTGGTGTGAGCACAATTGCGCTGACAAGTGGATATCATAGACGACCGCGCACCTCCTCCGCCTCCAGCTCGCGCTCCTCGGCGGGCGTGAGCGCATAGGCACTATCGAGGAGCGATTCCCTAGTCTCCTCGATATCCTCGACCGCGTTGTTGCTGGCCTCATAGCAATCGAACCCGTAAACGCTCTGCATCCTGGCTTCCTCTGTACTCGGGCGTGCACACATCGGCACGACACGCACCATCATCAGACCTTGAATGTGCTTCTAGGGGCACACCACAAAGTGCGAGCGTCATGTCTGGCCATGCAAGCACACGCACCATCGGCCGTCGAACCGTACGCCTGCGACATCGCCGCGCCTTCTGCTTCTGCGAGGAGAATGGGCAACAAGACAAGAGTCACACCCTTGATGAAGTGTCGTGCGCAATGCAAGGGTTCGCGCTGGGTGCAAGGACTTACCATCATCATCAGCCGCATAGACAGAGCTGGGGGCTTGGCCCTCAGCAGCGCCGTAGGCCGACGCGTTCACACCCTCGTGCTCGGCTGCCGCGGGAGGTACCGCGTAGGCAGACGCTGGGGCAGCGGACGAGAAGAAGGGGAGGAACGATTCATCCTGCACGTAGACAGATGACGAGGAGCTGCTGCCGCCAGCAGCGGATGCGGCAGAGGCGGTGGCGGCGCCGTAGGGGTCGAACTTGGCCAACCGCTCTTGCTCCTCACGTTCGCGCTTCAGCAGCGCCTCATCGATTGTGAAATCTCTTTCTCCCCCCGCGGCCTTGGATTTCTTGGATGATTTCTTCATCTTCTTCTCCTTCTTCTTCTCCTTTTTGGCCTTTTTGGCCTTGCCACCATCGCCTTGCTTGGCGGATGAGCGAGGCCGGGCGGCTCCGTCGTGCACCGCGTAGCCACTCACTTCGCCGTCGTCTTCTTTTTCGTAGACGTCCGCCGTTTCGCCTTCGTTGTACAAATCGACATAACCCGACTTGGGCGTCTCCTCCTTCGACGGCGGCTCCGCGTAGCCGTCCATGGTGCTGCTCGTAGGTCAGGCGATGATGAAAACACTTTCTCTTCCCCTCCTGGTCAAGGCCCAGAGCAAATTAATTTGAATTAGCTGAAAAGAAAAAGGATTATTATATTAAAAAAGAAAAGAAAATGCAAGGGCCTTCTCGCTCATCAAGAGGGCTGTTGCTGTGACGGTGCGTCGGGGGCGTAGAGTTTGGTGTCGATTCTGTACATGTTGCCGTATTGGATGGTCGGTTTGTGCCTTTCGTCCACCTCGGTGATGCACACCGCTATGGCTGCAGATAC
>LQHA01000116.1:0-18308 GCA_001567625.1 Acanthamoeba polyphaga | reverse complement strand
AGGTGGGCACCAGGGTGGGCGAGGCCTCTTCGGACTTGACCTTTTTCCTCCGCTGCTGCGCCTGGGGCTGGTGCGGGGGCACTTGCAGGTACTGTGGCTCGGCCAACTGGGGCGAGGCCGGCGACGTTATTCGCGACCGTTCGTTCTCTGCAGCCCAGCGCCGCCCCAATTTTAGAGGTGTGCGTGTGTGAGTGTGCGGTGGCGCGTGCGCGTGTGCGGTGGTGTGTGTGTGCGTGTGCGGTGGCGAGGTGGGAGGAGCTGTACCGATCTGCTGGGTGGACCACTTGTGGACGTTGCCGAGATGGCGCTTCATGTTGTACCATGTGGAGATGATCTCGTGGCAGATGGGGCAGTCGCGCTGCTGCTCCCTCTGCACCACCACCCGCCAGTGGTGCACAAAGGTACTCCGGTTCTGGAACACCTTCCCGCAGTGCGGGCACTTACTGTTCGCGCAACGAGAAGAGTGTAAGCAACCGCGCGCGTGCGGTCCTGTGTGTGTGGAGGGCACGTGCGTACTTGTCGGTGTTGGGCGGGCCTCCGTCATCGTCGTCGGCCTCGCTCATGTAGGGACTGCTCTCGTCGTTGGCTTTCCGCTTCCGTGAGACCGCTGTCGGGCTCACCTCCCTGTCATTGATATATAGAAGATCAATATGTTGGTATATTGATATATAGCAACTATTGTAATGTAAAATGCTCACCCACGCCCATTGGCCATGCTGATGGGCCACACTGACAAAAAAAAGTGAAGAATGCAAAGTATGTGCGTACTTCTTCTGCTCGGACTGCATGGCGCCGAGGAAGATGGCCACGTCTTCTTCGATGTTGACGAGCTGCTGCTGCTCGTCGGCCCTCGTGCGCGGCCGTGCCCCGATGCTGCCCGCTCGCGACCGAGCTGCGCACACGCAGACACACAACAGGGTGAGCGCGTGCGATCGTCGACCGCACACACGCGCACACGCACACATAGATGAGGTGGTGAGCCGTGGTACCAGGCGATGACTCGACGTCGCTGGAGGCCGGCGAGGTGGAGGTGGAGTGGTAGTTGTGCGGGACGTAGGCCTCCTCGTCGTCATACTCCTCCTCTTCCTCCTCTTCGTCTTCGCGGTCGTCGCTCTCGTCATCGAGATACGACATCGCGTCCACGCCTGCGCGCACACTCGTATCAGCTTCCGCCCGCGCACACACCGCACACACCATGATCGCACTCACGACACGACACGACACGACACGCACGGCACACGCGTACAGCTTCGCTGGCGGCGGGTGGACTGGCGGACGGGCCTCTGGTAGACCTCGGGCGGGATGACGGCGGCGCAAGCGGCGACGGTCACGACGGTGGCGGTGGCGGGCGAGGCCGGGGCGACCGCCTCCTCCTGCTCCTCCTCGGTGCCGCCGGCCTTGGGGTGGTTGTGCTCGCCCACGTACTGAATCTCCTTCGTGTGCGGGAAGAAGTGCAGCTTGGCCGAACAGCCTGTCGCACACGACACGACACGACACACGCACGACACATGCGTGAGACACGACAAGAAGTGAGCGTGTGTGCGGCGCGCTCCGGACCTTCAACGGAGATGCACTTGTAGTAGATCTTGGTGGTCTGGGGCCACTTCTTGTCGCGTCCGTCCGAGCGCCATTTGTAGCCGTCGTGCGGGAGGTGGTACTTCTTCAACCGGGACTGAAGGTGGAGAAGGGAAGAAGGTGAGCGATCAGAACGGAAACGGAACGATGGTCCCAAAAGCAAAACAATCGGGGATGCGGAAAGGTCGCGGGGAACTGCCGCACTTCATAATTGGCTGGGAGTTCAGTTAAAAGCTCACAAAAAGCTCCGGAAAAGGAAAGTATACGGAGAGAACTGCCGGTGATTAAAGTCTTAATTGACCAATTTCTTCTGAGTAACGCGTGCCGATTGGTGAATTTATATCCGGCTTATATTCCGCCCCGAAAACGGAGGGGGAAGGGGAAAGAGGAAGATGAAGAGATTAATCTCTGGGGGGAACCTGAAGATTACCACCAGGACCTTCCTCGGCCTTGGCCAGAGGTGGTTGCGATAATTTCCCGTGTGTCAAACCATGTTGTTTGCTTGGCACGCTTTGTAGTTCCCCTTTTTG
Organism: Acanthamoeba polyphaga; assembly: GCA_001567625.1. NCBI lineage: Eukaryota > Discosea > Longamoebia > Acanthamoebidae > Acanthamoeba > Acanthamoeba polyphaga. The sequence goes on along the minus strand of LQHA01000116.1, from coordinate 16,203 downwards.
GTGGAAGGTGATGCACGGACAGGGTTGATGAAGGGGTGAAGGAGCCAAAACGGAAAGAGGGAGAGATGGACAGAAAAAAAGAACGAACGCGAACAGAGGAGACAAAGAACGAAAGCGAAAGCGACACTGTCGCTTCGTTCTTTGTTTGAGGGAGCGGAAGTGAGCTCGCGTACCATTGCGTGTAGTTGGGTGTCGTGAAGAGATAAGCGGTGGTGTCTGTCGTCGTCGTCCGGAGCTCGGTGTGGGTATTACTCCCTCTCTTTTTGCGTGGTGAGCTTCCCCTTTTGCTTCCTCCTGCCGTTCTCTCCTCTTTTCCTCGCACTGCCACGCACTCCCTCTCCTGCCGTTTCTCCTCGCGCTTCGCTGCAGGAGAGCCTTCGCGGCCCGGCCAATCGAGCACGTCGCTGGCAAAACTTGTGGTTGGTCTTCCCCCGATAAGCCAGGATCCGCACAAAAACAAGAATTCTTGTGGGAAACTTGAGCGAGATCTCAAGGCATATTTGGCATTCCGTTGTATTTTAGATTCGGCGAAAAGAAGACCCAGAAGTGGTTTCGAGGGAGGAAGAAGGAGAAGCGGGGAAGTGGGATCTGTGGGTGACTCTTTTTGAGAGATTCAATCTTCGCGTTGGCCCTTCACGGTTTTGAAGGAAGAGAAATGACGAGCACGGCGACGAGGGACAGGAGGAGTATCTTCGCGACGGAGAGCAGGAGCGCGACGCGGACGCAACCAACAATCGTTGAGGATGATGAAGACATCGACCAAATCGTGAGCGCGCAGCGGAGGCAAATGGAACGAAAGATGGACGAGGCGAGGGAAAGTGCGAAAAGATCGCTCCAAATGCTCGACAATTCGCTCGCGACGGGGGTGGATACGATGGTGGAGCTTGATCGACAGGGCGAGCAGCTGCGGCGTGCGAGTCATCGCTTGGACGCCATGGATGGGCATATGAAGGAGAGCGATCGTCTGCTACGCGGGATGGGATCGTGGATGGGTGCTCTCTACAACAAGATCGTGGCTCCCGGCCCAGCCTACCCGACTACGGCCTCTTCATCATCATCTTCTACGACACGGCAGATCGAACCGCGAGCGGGAGCAAGCGCTGCTACCCGCCCACGCCCCACGTCTGCTCCTCCAACGAGTACAGCCTCCGTGAGTTCCCTACTCGTGGATCCTGAAGCGAAGAGATTCTGGGAGGAGACGGACTCCCATCTCGATCAAATGGATGAGAGAATCGAGCGTCTCCGCCGATTGGGATTGGACATGGGCGGCGAGCTCGAGAAGCAGACCCGTGAGATCGAGGAGCTCGACACCAAGGTGCAGCAAACGACCGAGGGTCTCATGGAAAGGACGCTCAAGATCTTTCGGCTCACGTGATTCGACGAGCGAGCCGCATCATCCCGAGATGAACAGTTTTTGCTTGTAGAGAGAGTAACGAGAAGCGCGTGTACATAAAGAGAGCAGCACCTTCACACAAGCACTAGATAGGTGGAGCTTCATTGTGTCTTTGCTTTTGTGTCTTCGTCATGTTCATCAAGCGCTGCCGATACCGGATCTGGCCTGGTACAGCTGGAGCGTGTAATCGCGCACCTCGTCGGTGAGCACTCGGTAGATCAGGTTGCAGCCGTCGATGGCCAGCTTGGCGACCCGCTCGTACATCTCCATGGGCAGCTTGCTCTCCATCTCCATCGACACCACCAGCTGGCTCTTGGGCTCGATCGCCACCAGCAGCTCTGGCCCGCCTGCCGTGTTCTCCACAAAGTTGGGGTCTGCAGAGAGAGAGAGAGAGACAAAGAGACGATGAACGGCGTGAGCACCTCATGAACGCTGGTGGGGATGGAGGGCGGAGACGATACCGAGGAGGGGTGTGCCAGAGATGAAGGCGGCAGAGCATGATGTGATGAAGTCACGCATTGGCACACCGGCGTCGATCATCGCCAGCGTCGTGGCGTTGATGGCCGCGCTCAGCGCGCCTGGTGTGGGACAGATCCAGGAAGCAAAACAGATGACGACCGCGAAGATGATGATGAGCGCTCGGTCAGAGTTGCATCAAGCACCAATGAATTCATGAGGGCATGAACGAACCGCCGTCTGACTGGAGGACCTGGACATAGATATCGATCTGTGACCGAGGGTAGAGGGCGGTCATCACCACCGATTCGAACGTCTGTCGAATGAGCATGCCCAGCTCCACCGTTTTTCTGAAGAGAGAGAGAGAAAGCGAAAGCGAAACGAAGGTGAGGCCGTGGTCACACTCGGAGCGACCAGGGATAGCTGCTGCAGCAGCTGCCCGTGAGCTGCGCACATAGAGCACGAGAAGTGGTGGTCAACACACGTACTTGTCTGTCTTCTTGCTCTTGCGCTCACCGCTGGCAAAGCCGGCCTAGGGTTGGTGGGTAGCACCAGGCAGAGAAAGTGAGATGAAACCGGTATGTCGGACGTACAACGCGACGAGGGGTGGCAAGGGCACGTACGATGCTGTACTCGCACTGTATGATGGCACGATCGTGCAATGTCCGAGATTTTTCCTCAGGCTGCAGCGAATGCAGAAATTGGGGCGAGATTAGAAATGATTAAACGAAATTGCAGAATGAAGGTGAGCTTGCATGCCTCCTTTGGTCCGTAGATGGTGGCCAGGACTTGCGTGTTGCCCTGCCGGAAGAGCGCGGAGCCGTCTGCCTTGCTCACCACGCCCATCTTGGCCTCTATCCGACGCAGCTCTCCCGGTCGTCGGCCATCCATACGCAGCCCCTCGGGCGACACAAACTCAAACTTTGACATCGTGCTTCGCCTCCTTCAACTCTTCAATTTAATGGAGCTCCTGTCCCTCATCTATTTTCTCAGCCATTTTCTCCAGCCAATTTGCGTTGGCGCCAAAAAACAAATAAAAAGAAAGTGATTATTGGAGGGAGTCCATTTGTTGTGTTGATTTTGAGGCGCCATTCTGATTATTCAAGGGAGGGGCAGCCATGAATGGAGCGGCAACGAAGACTACATTCGACACGACGTCTGCCGGCTCCGATCCCGCTGGATCCAGATCGAACGCGCCTGCCGGCGTCAAAAATGCACTAGCCCCCCCTTCCCTCTCCCTTTCCACATCGTCAGCGACGCACCACATTCCCGCCTCCTCGTCATCTTCATCTTCAGCCGGGGCGGCAGCCTCCAAGCGAAGGGGCTCTGCAGCGCATGCGAATGGCCATCATCATCAGCCTCAACATCACGGCCAGCTCATGGACGAGGTGGTCAAGTCTGGCGATCTGCCCAACGATGCCAAGATCATCGCGCAGATCCTCAAATCGATGGGAATCGACGAGGTCGAGGGCCGGGTCATCCCGCAGCTGCTCGAGTTCATGCACCGCTACGTGCGCGAGGTGCTCGAAGACGCCGCCATCTACGCCAACCACGCCGGCAAGGCGTCCGTGCTCGACCTCGACGACGTTCGTCTGGCCATCCAGTCGCGCGTCAACTACTCCTTCACGCAGCCGCCACCGCGCGAGTTCCTCATCGAGCTCGCCCACACCAAGAATGTCGTCCCGCTGCCCTTCCCTCCACTTCGCTCGCTCCTTCCGTCCTCCTCCACTTCATCGTCGTCGTCGACGACCACTTCATCGTCTCCCCTCTCTTTCCCTTCGCCGCCGCCGCCGACGATGTCCGCCGTCGTGCTGCCGCCGCCGCAGTTCCGGGTGAAGCCGCTCAAGTGGGACTGGCCACAGAGCCACTCGGACTCAACAACGCCTGGCTCCTCTTCTTCATCTTCGTCTCCATCGCCTTCACTCTCAACGTCCTCCTCCTCTTCCTCTGCATCTACGTCTTCTTCCTCGTCCTCGGCGCCCGCTCTGTCTTCTCCTCCTCCTCCTTCCAGCGACACACCAGCTTCCTCTTCTTCATCTCCATCCTCTTCCTCTTCCTCTTCACCCAGTTCCTAAAGCAGTTCTTCTTCTTCTTCTTCCCTCTCCTCTTCATCTCTCTTTCTTTCTCACCCTCGATCTGCTTGTATTTTGGTTCATCTGGTCACCTTTGCCTGTGTAGATAGATAGATCACCCCTGATGGCCACACTGCTCTCCCTTTCTCATTGTCTCTTTGACAAAAGGCAACATTGTCTGGAGTCATTCAACAGCTCAGTTGGAGCTGTGGCACATCAGCCAGTCAGTCAGTCCCGGCTAAGCGCGTCGTTGGCCGCATCTGATTGTGCAAACCAGCAACATCATGAATGAATGAGTGAAGCAATGAATGAATGAAGCAATGGCGCGGCGTACTCTGTTCGGCGGCGATGCGGGTGTAGCCGCTGCCCTTGCCCTTGAGCCGGCCACGCACCGTGACCCCCACCACGAACTTGCGCATGTGCGCCGGTCCCGATTCGCTCAGCAACCTGCCCCGACCCGCACACACAACACGATTGTCGGTTGGCGGTGAGACGAGGGCATTGCGTGGAAGGGAGCTATTGGAGGAGGAGGGGGGGGGGGCGCAGGCGTACGTGTAGGTGGGGGGAGCTGATCGGTGGCGCTGGGAGAGGCGGGACTTGGGGTCGAGGTACTGCCGGGTGGCGAGCATGCCCTCAAGACGGGGCAGGAACACCACGCGCACGAACGCCTCCACCACCTCCAGGCCCTTCTCCAAGAACAGCGCACCAATGAACGCTGTACACAACGCACGACACGACCAACGACACGACACACGCGCACCGTACACGCACGCACACGACACAGGCATGCAGGGTGAGAGGAAGCTCAAGGGGGAAAGTGGAAAGGTTTGTGGTGCGGGCACCCTCGACGCAGTCGGCGATCATGCTGTCGGTGACGCCGGTCTGCTCCTTGGTGCTGGGCAGGTAGCGGATGAAGGGCCCGAAGCCCAGGTCCTTTCCGATGCGCCCCAGCAGTTGGTTGTTCACCAGCGCAACTCGGTATTGCTGTCCGCACGTGCAAACACGCAAGACACGCACACGACACGACACGACACACGACAAACGAGAGAGTGAGAGAGGCCCGAAGTGAGCGGGCTCGCCCGAGTGGCGAGCTGTGGAGGAGGCGGAGGAGCGGTGTACCGTGAGTTGGCCCTCGTTTTGGTCGGGGTAGTGGGCGTAGAGGCAGGCGGTCACGACGTACTGCAGCACGGCGTCGCCCAAGAACTCGAGGCGCTGGCTGGTGCCCAGCTTGAGCGTGTCGCAGTCGTCGGTCAGAGACGAGTGCGTGAAGGCCTGGACCCAACACGTCAGGAAATAAATAAAATAAGAATTAAAGAATTGTGGGTGGCGCTGACCTGCACGAGCAATCGTATGTGCTGGAACTCGATGCCGGTTTGCTCCTCGAGCTTGGTGTAGCCCTTCATGATGGGCGATGTCTCGATGAGGTGCCGGTCCGATGGTCCTTCCTGTCGCATGAACGCGTGTCGTGTGAGTGCGTGTGTGGCGTGTGTGTCGTGTTTGCAGGGCAAGTACCTGAAGCGGGTGAGCGCAAGGTTGAAGCCACATGCGGCGGAGGTCGGCCTCGGACTCCGAAAACAAACAGCCGGCGAAGAACTCGCGGCACGCCTCCAGCCCCTGGTCGAGATAGAGCGCCCCTGCGCAACGCGTTCCGCCGATCAGTCGACACACGACACGACACGACCAACGACACACGCTGAACGAACCAATGAGCGCCTCGAAGGAGTCGGCGAGCATATTCCGCCTGGCCTCCTTGCCGCTTTGGGTCAGCTCGGCCACGTCGGCGTAGCACAGCTGTTCGTCGAGGTGCAGTCTCTGGGTGAGGTACGCCAGAAACCGGTTGTTGACGAGCCCCGACCGATACTGCGACAGTGGTCCCTCGTCGTGTTGCGGCAACTGTGTCGACACAAAGATAGACCATCAGCGCGTGAGCGCGTGTGCGTGTGGGGTGATGCGTGCGTGTGCGTGTGCGTGCGTGTGCGTGTGCGTGTGTGCGGTGGGGCGTGTGTCGTGCGGTGGCGACCTGAGTAAAGAGGTGGGCGCTGCAGATGAACTCGAGGACGGCGTCGCCCAGGTACTCGAGGCGCTGGTTATGTTCGATGGGACTGTACTGGATGACGCTGGGGAGGTGCACTTCGCCCTCGCGCGGGGCGACGGCGCCCGCTCCGGGCGACTCACAGCGCTGGTGCGCGGCTTCCTCCCGATGACGGCGGCGACGCCTCGGCCCACTCGACTCGCGACCGCATTGAGCACATGCCCGACTCCGCCGCCATTCACGAACTGGGCGTATGACGAATGCGTGATCGCCTGTGCGCGTGTGTCGTGCGTCGTGTGCGGTTAGAGATGGCAAGCGCGTTAGACCCGCGGCCCCGAAGAGGGAGGTGCCTTCTTGAGGAGCTCTTTGTCGCTGAAGGGTGCGGGCAGGATCAGTTCAAAGGCGGTCAGCGAAGCAGAGAACCTGATGTGGTGAATCACGCCCGACAGAAGGGCACCCACCTGGACAGTTGATCCAATGGGGCGTGAGCGATCAACAACACGACGCGTCGCACACACGACCAATGACACGACACGACGCGACGCGTGTGCGCACTTACGTGGCATATGTGGGCGGTAAGTGGCGTCCAGTCGCAGAGTTCGGGGACGAGGCGGATAAGGGTCGCGGTGTGGCCCTCGGGCGGCTGTTTCTGCCATTTCCCGCGGCGCAGGTGGAAGCCCGTAGGTGGGTGGACGTCGAGTGCGATCGGCGCAGGGGCCGCTTGCGTGTTCCTCTTGTCTCTAGATGGGACGATAAAAAAGATTGTGAGACGGGCGCGCGCACCACACACCACCGCGCACTATCGCACACGCACCACCGCACACGGACATGCCAACGACGTACCGATATCGTTTGGAATCTGCGCGCACGGTAATCTGTGGAGCGGAGCCTGCGTAGGTCTGGTGGTGGTGGATGAGCGGCTGGTCGTCCGTCACCGAGACGCCCAGCTCTTCGTCCCAGTGTCGTCTATAGGACAGCCGCTGCTCGCGCACGACACCGCTATGTTAGCATGCAAATATGTTCGAAATTGAATCAGTGTAACATGTGAATATGTGAACATATCCACATATAATAATATACCATATAGTATACATGTTGACACAAGGTGGTTGCGGATTGGTGGCGTACCCCCTTGGTGGGCGAGCTGAATCGAATAGCGGGCGATTCGGAGAAATCAACGTCGTCGGCGCGAAACGCGGTGCCATCGACCACCAGGAGTATGTGGTCCACCAGCCGCTCGCTGATCGCCTCCTCCCTGCAATCGGCCCTCATTTTAGTACCGCCCCATTGCGTGAGAAGGCGGCAAGCGGCACCGAGCGGGGCGCACCCAACCTCCCACTGCGGCTGGACATGCTCCGTATGAGCTCGAGCGCGCTCACCCGGCTCTCGGTGATACAGCGCCGCAGGCCGGCAGCGGTCATCAGCCGCGTCGTCGGTGGGTCGGCGCTCACGAACCGCGGGAAGAGGTGGAATCGCCGGCAGCAGCCCGCGGCCGTGTGGTCGAGAAAGCCGTCGAGCTGCAGGACCGCGCCGAAGAAGAAGTCGTGGAACCAGTCGAGCGCGTCGATCCCGTCACCGTTTCCGCCGCCTTCGCCGCGCAGCAGTCGATCAAGATCAAACTCGTCTTCGGCCTCCGGTTCGAGGTGCGCGTGGTATTCGCTGCTGCCGCCTCCGCCGGTGGTGGTGCCGCCTTGCTCGGCCGGACCCTGGATGAGCAGCCGCGGCAGTGCGCTGAGCTCGATGGCCTCGTGCGACAGCAGCGTGAAGCCGTCGAACGTGTAGCTGCGCGCGCCGGCGTCATCGCGCCGATCCACCAGCACCGTCGGCTTGACGCCCGCGTCGCGGTCCGCCGGCGACGCAGAAGAGACTGGTCGGACGACGATGCGGTAGGCGTGCAGGCGCGACCGGGCCACGTGGCTGCCGCACCTGGGAACGTTGGGCGGCTCGTGCGGGAACGCGTAGCGCTCCGTGGCGGCGGCATCGGAAGGCTCGGCGCGGCTGCGCGGATGCGGGCCGTCGCGTGTGTGGTGATGGCTTGCGTCCGGCATGTGTCGCCAGTCGCGTCGGGCGGCATCAACCGATCGCGGCGATGTGGAGGAAGAGGATGAAGAGGAGAAGGACGAAAGTGGTGTGTAACGTGAAGAAGACGACGAAGTGGAAGTAGAACAAGACGAGGTTGGGGAGGAATGGTGCCGCTTCCGGTCGGAGTCGCTCTCATGCCTGATGCCGGTATCGTGCCTGCGCGTGTCGTTGTACCTGGCCCTGTCACGCCCACACCCAGGGTCCGCACTTCGCTCACGCGCCGTCGAATCTGGTTGGCGTGAATCGTTACTACGGCTCCGCTGCTGCAACCGGTCGCCCGAACTGCTGGCTCCTTCTGGTGGCTGCACGTCGTCGCCCTGCTCGCCCCAGCGCCGTTGGCTCATCTCTTTTCACTCCTGCAAAATGCTCTAAAATAAAAAAAAGTCTTCTTTTTCTCTGATTTTCTTTTCTTTCTTTTTGGATAATGAAAAGGTGGCGAAAATGCGCGTACCAATGGCCGGAGGGCGTAACGGACTTTCTGTGGCGCGAATCAAAACATTTTTACTTTTTTCCCGCGTCCGCTCCGCTTCGCCCACGCCCCTTTCGGATCCCTGCTTCCCGTCCCCTCCTCCACCCCCTCCCCATCTTCGCTCGATCTTCGGCTCTCTACCGACTACTCCGTCCTCCCCCCACTCGATCTACTCTTCCTTCAACTTCATCCATTCAATCTACCCCTACCTCTGCCCATCAACTTTCAAAAACAAAATGATCAACGAGTACTGCTCCCCTGACCCCCTTCTCGTGGCCATCGTGATTTCTTTCTGTCTCCTCTGTCTATCCTTTCTGCATACTCTTCCCCCCTATCCATCGCTCCCCCCACCCTGTTGATTTCTGCCTTCTGCCGATCTTATTCCTTTCCTCCCTTTTCCTCATCAAAGCTTCTCTGGCGACCTTTCTCAAAACAAAAGAACTCAGGACCAGTTCAACTACGATGGAAGCGCCGAGCAGAGCCTGCGGAAGAAGCCCAAGTCGGATCCGCCCTCGGGTCCGTCGTCGGTGCTCCATGTGCGCAATCTCCCGATGGACTGTACCGAGCAGGAGCTGGTGACGATCGCCTGCCCGTTCGGCCGCGTCGAGAAGGTGCTGCTGCTCAAGGGCAAGACCCAGGGCTTCGTGCAGATGCAGGACGTGCAGAGCGCGAGCGCGCTGGTCCAGTGCTACTCGCAGGCGCAGGTCAACATCCGCGGCAAGCCGGTCTACTTCCAGTACTCGCAGCATCAGGCGGTGAACACGGCCACTGGCGATGAGCAGTCGAATCACATCCTGCTCGTGACGGTGACCAATCTCGTCTATCCGGTCACGATCGACATCCTCCACCAGGTCTTCTCGAAGTACGGCGCCATCCACAAGATCGTCATCTTCTCGAAGAAGGGCTTCCAGGCCCTCATCCAGATGGGCGACAAGAATCAGGCCCAGGCCGCCAAGCAGGCTCTCGACGGCCAAAACATCTACAGCGGCTGCTGCACCCTCCGCATCCAGTACTCCAACCTGCCCTCGCTCAACGTCAAGTACAACAACGACAAGAGCCGAGACTTCACCAACAACAACCTGCCCTCGGGTGATGCCGCCGGCCCCGCCGTCGGCCAATTCGGCGGTGCCCTCAACCCCCTCGGCCTCGGCCTCTTCCCTGACGCCTCCTACGGCGGCTACCACGTCAGCCCCGCCGCATTTGGCTACGGCCAGAAGCAGGGCGCCGTCGGAATGGCGATGGGCATGGGTCCGTCGGTGCTCATCGTCAACGGCCTCGAGGCCGAGCGCGTGACGCCCGACGTCCTCTTCACCCTCTTCGGCGTCTACGGCGATGTCCTCCGAGTCAAGATTTTGTACAACAAGACCGACACGGCCCTCGTCCAGTTCGCCACGCCCCAGCAGGCCGAGACTGCGCTGGCCAATCTCAACCAGGCCCCCCTCTTCGGCCGCACGCTCACGATCAACTTCTCCAAGCACAACACGATCGCGATGCCGCGCGAGGGCACCGAGGGCGCCCACCTCACGAAAGACTACACCGGCTCGCCCCTCCATCGCTTCAAGGTCGCCGGCAGCAAGAACTTCCAGCACATCTTCCCCCCCGGCTCCGTTCTCCACGTCTCCAACATCCCCGCCTCCGCCTCCGAAGAGGACATCAAGAATCTTTTTGCTCAATACGGTCGCGTCCTCTCTTTCAGATTCTTCGCGTACGCGCTTCCCCTCCTTCTCATCTTTGATTTCTTTTGATTTGTTAATGTTTCTTTTCCATTCTCACACCCTTCCCTTTTCATCTCTTGGCCGAGCAGTAAGGACAGGCGCATGGGTCACGTCGAGATGGCCTCCACGACGGAGGGTATCGAGGCGCTGCTCTACACGCACAACGCCCAGCTCCACGACCACCACCTGCGCGTGACCTTCTCCAAGGGCTCGCAGCACGCTCCAGCTCCCGGCGCCGGCGCCTCCTCGATGGGATTCGCCCAGGGCTTCGCTGGCTACCAGTAAGCGCGAGCAGCAAGTGTGAATATTCAACCTACCCACCCCTGTAACTTCGTTCTTCCTCGCTCGATCAGCGTCCTCCTCATCACCACTGCTACTGCTACTGCTACCCCCACTCGCTCTGGTCCGCTCTCACACCACACATCCGATCTCTCCCGATCTCGATCTCAACACCACAACTTCATCAACAACGACAACGATACCACCTACCCCCCTCTAGCTCTCGTCTGACCCTTCTCGAGCTATCCACCCCTCACCCCCACCCCAACGATACACACGACTCCTTTCTCGTACTCTCTCCAGCTCCTCTTCCAGTCTCCCTTCACTCATGGCTCTCTGTTCCTGTTCCCTTTTCCCATTCATCACCACCTCTCCTCTCCTTCTACAATAAAGTAACCCCCTACATACAACGACTTCTACAACTCCTCTGTTCATCTTCAAGCACTGGCGTGGTGGAGAGAAAATTATTTTCTCTTGATTTTCCTCTTCTACTAATTAATATTTATTTTACATATCCGCCATGACGTGGGAGGTGGTGCGTCAGGCGGGCGCGGTGGTTGATGGCGAACGCTTCATACTCCAGCACACCGCACGCAGGAAGGGCCAAGGTATGAGATCTTTCTTCCTACCTTTGACAGAAGCGAATTAATCACTCATCTCCAATAACCAATCTTTTTGGTGGTTGTCGACGCAACCAAAGAGCAAAGCGTTGGCGTGGTGGTGAGCGATCAGGCGCTGTACGAGGTGGCCGACGATTCAGCTGGTGCACCACCAGAGGTGCGGCGATGGGACTTCAGGGAGATCCATTCCGTCCACAAGCTGGAGAAGAACCTCGTCCGCGTCTTCCTGATCAGCGTGTCCGCCCACGGCAAAGTCTCCAAAGAAAAGGTGTGTTGTGTGTTGTGTGTTGTGTGTTGTGTGTTGTGTGTTGTGTGTTGTGTGTTGTGTGTTGTGTGTTGTGTGTTGTGTGTTGTGTGTTGTGTGTTGTGTGTTGTGCGTTGTGTGTTGTGTGTGCTCACACGGTGCCGGTTGCAGGTGAAGGGCTGGGGTGCGGGCGAGACGGCATCGAACTTCCTGATCCCGAGGGACTTCATCTGCGCCACCACCGACGAGAAGGACGAACTCTTCTCCGTGATGCGCACCAATCTCGTCGACACATGGCAAGCTCACCTCGAATGTATGCCTCCACTCCCACACATTGTTTCTATACTCTGTCACATCGTCGCACATCGTGTGACGCACCGCCACCACACTTTCATCATCCCTGACCGCCATTCGTTGCCCGACCTGTGCTTGCACCGCCGGCCGGGCTTCTTTCCCCCTCTACTCGGTCTAGGCGAGATCGAGAGCATCCCGCCGACCGAGTACTACCAGAACCACCTGTTCCTGACCAAGCGCAACCGGAAGGGCAAGCTCCAGATTCGCTTCGTCGTGCTGACCGACAAGAAGATGTACAACTTCGAGGCACGCGTGGTCGGCCGTAGAATCGAACCTCAGAAGTGCAAGGTCCCCTTCGTGCCTCGCCTGTTGTGTGTGTGCGTGTGCGCGCGTGTGTCGTGTTGCTGTGGACTCACAGAGTGTGGGGTTGTGTAGTGGGCGTTCCCGATATCAGATCTGCAGCGGGTGACCACCTACGCGGACGACCCCCAGGCCTTCTCCATCACCGTCGACACCAAGTCCGCTGAGCGCAAGCAGGTCAAGAACTCGGTCACCTACCTAGTCGACAATAAGCACGAGCGGGCCCTCTTGTACCCCACCTCAACCCCAACCCCGCGGTGTTCGTCATGACCAGCCGACAAGAAAACTGTGGGCTTACGGGCGGGGTGCAGCATCCGCGAGGTGAAGCGGCTGTACTTCCAGGCAGAGGGAGCGGAGCTCGAGCAGGAGGAGACCACGAGCAAGCCGCCCAAAAAGCACGACCACTACCCCCGAATGAATGGCGTGATTGGATCTTGGTTGGTTCGTCTCCTTGTTCTGACGCAGCACTCACAGGGACAGGAAGTAGAGAGGAATCTGGGGCTTGTGGTGGTGGCCGAACCAATGACTGCTCGAACTCCAGTGCGGTCGTTGATTGGCGCGGAGTCGGACATTTTTTTTGCTCTCTGTCGCCCAATCACTGTGCGAAGAGCTTACAAGATTGGCCTTTCCTTGCCCACCGTCAGCCGACTGGCTGACTGACTGGTGGTGCGGGCAGCTGTCAAGTTTTCTGGCCGCTTATCAGAAGCCCCGCAGACAAGCGACCACATATGTATATCTGGCAAAACCTATTCTCCAACTACCACCACACCTGAACAAACCACCAACCCCAACCCCAACAAACCACACTCATGTTTCCTCTCCACCGCGTATCGCTGTGCCTGGTGGCCCTCACACTCCTCTGCCTCATGGCGATCTCTTTGGTCGACGGCCATCGTGCCCGTACGTGCAGCCCCCACATCTACCTGGTGAGGTTGTTCAGGACTTGCGTTCTGATTTTGGAGATCTCACGCCTGGTGTTGCGCGTACAGCCCGATCGGGCCTTGTGGCTCGCTACATTCCCAGCTGCAAGCGGGCCACCAGCGCCTGCCTCCTCCAGCCGGAGGAGACAGAGGGTCCCTACTATTGGGAATCAACCTCCGTGCGCTCCAACATCACGTACATCCGCATCACTTTCTGGTCCTTCCACTCCTGCCCACCGAACTGACATCGTGTTGTGTCGCGCTGTGTGTTGCGCGTAGCGAAGGGAAGGAAGGCGTGCCGTTGACACTGAAGCTGACGGTGGTGAGCGTCGACGACTGCGAACCGATCTACAATGCATCAATCTCACTGTGGCACTGCGACGCGCTCGGTATGTACAGTCACTACACGGCCGCGGGCGCCGGCGGCCTCTCCAACTCGTCGCCGGCCAAGGACAACACCACCTTCCTCCGCGGCATCCAGTTCACCGACACTGACGGCCTCGCCACGTTCCTCACCATCTTCCCGGGCCACTACGTGAGCCGCGACACCCACATCCACCTCAAGGTCCACATCAATGGCACCACCGTCCACACCGGCCAGCTGTTCTTCAACGAGTCGCTCAACGACGCCGTCAACGCGCTGTCGCCCTACAACACCAACCCGGACACGCGCACGCAACTGGACGAGGACTCGGTCTACACCGGCACTGAGAACGCGTCGTACGGCCTGCTGTCAGACGTCCAGTTCGTGGCCGAAGCCGAGTCGTACTCAGGCGGCCTGGTGGCAGCGCTCGCGCTCGGCGTCAGCACCTCATCTTCGGCTTCGCCGTCGCCCAGCCCTACCGGTACCAGTGACGTCAGCTGTGGATCGAGGCTGGCCGGGTCATTGCCGCTCGCCATCTTGTAAAGCCCTTTTTTGTTTTTGTTTTTGTTTTTGTTTTTGTTTTTGTTTTTGTTTTTGTTTTTGTTTAATTTTTTTTCTCAGACATATATTCAGAATATATTTCTGATTCCGTCCCGTCCCTCAACAACCGCTCGCCTGGCAAGCAGTTGAAGGCAGCGCAAGGACGGGCTGCACAGATGCGGGAGCGGGTGCTTGCGCTGGTGGTATTCGGCGTATTCTCGCTGCTCCTAATGAAAGAGCACTTGACCCCTCTACGCGACTACGGCCAACCACCCCCCAAACACGAAACTGCCACTGCAGTTGACGACCCCACACCCTCCCCACAAGTCCCTCCCCACACTTCCCCACAAGTCCCCCCCGGCGTTCATCGGGTGGTGCAGGCCTCGTCCACCTACCCGCTAGTCGGCCCCCCTACATGCCAGTTGGCGTCTGGCCTGCGCCAGGTGCTTGTAGTGCGCATCTGCGGCCTGCTCACTCCCGTACCCACCCAATCCTCTGGCGTTGTTCTTCTCTGACTGCTCAGGTGTCGTGTGGTGCGGTGTGGTGCGGTGTGTGTGTGTGTGTGTGTGTGCGCGTGGAGGGCAGGAGTTGCGCCGAATGTACGCCAGTTATGCCCGAGAACTGGAGGGCAAGCCCGAGTTCGACATGTGGCTCCTCTACGACTACGGCAAGGAGATGAACTCGACTATCTTGTCCGAGTTCCGCGAGCTGCAGCTGGAGCACCCAGGGCTGGGGCTGTTCCTCTACAACACCGCCGCCGTCAAGGCAATGCTGCCAACCGCCGAGTACATCCTGAACGACCCCACACCCAACTTCTGGTTCCACGATGCCTCGCTGTTCACGTGGTCCCTCCACTGCCGCCCGGATGCTTGGGAGTCCTCTCCCTTCTCCCCCGACAGGTAACTGGCCACCTTTGGACCGTTGAAGCTTTCAACCAGCCACATCATGATTGGCAAACGTTATGTGCTCGGCAGGCGACGGAACGAGTTCTACATCTGGACGGTGGAGCCAGACTCGATCTACTTCGGTGACGTCTCCAAGTTCTTGGAAGCCTACAGGGATAACACTGCAGGTAGCGACCACTCGTGTGTGTGTGTGTGTGTGCACTTTAGCAGGAGTATACTCATATCTACCATGTCCCCTGTACTGTGGCCGCTTCTAGACTACATCGCCGACCTGAGTCCTGTGCCGGTGCGGTGGTACCACGAGAACCAGACAGCGTGGTATCCGATGAAGAGCAAGAGCCTGTTCAAGAAGCAACACGTCGAGCGACACTCGTCCACCCTGCTCCGCTACGAGTACAGCCTGGCGCAACTGAACGTGATCTCCTACGGCGAGATCTACTCGTCGACCGTGTGCAACCTGCAGCCCGATTGGTGTGTGCTGCAGCAGCTCGACCCGCGGTTCATCGGCCCGTTTTACGACTGGCACCACATGCTGACCGACGAGACCGTGGATACCATGCGAAAGGACCCGGCCCAGCACGACCGGTGGAACCACGCCGTGGCCTCGCGCAAGAGCCAGGCCTGTCGCAACTCGGTGCCTGACGTATCCAAGCGAAACGCGGAGAAACGACCCAAAGCTGCCGCGCTCAAGGCCAACCCCGACAAGGCGGACACCACCACTAAGCCTAACGTCGAAGCTGAAGCCGTCAACCTTGAAGCCGACGCGAGGGTCAAGGTCGAAACTGAAGCCAAGCTCGCCCGAACAGGAAACGGAACCGGAAGCCGATACTCTGCCGTCGCCAAGGCCACGGCGACCATGATAGAGCGGGAAGCCGCCAAGACCAAAGCTGCAGCAAAGGCTGCCCTTGCCGAGTCTGGAGCGAGAGCCGAACTGAAGAAGCCACGCAGGAGGAGTACACCAAGTCCGACTCAAGCCCAGTGAACAAAGACATTTTTTTTTCTTCTTCTTCACGTTCACTGGCGCAGGTGCACGGTCATCTGCACGCCGTACCGCGCCTTCAATGTCGTGGCCTGTTCGGGAAACGGAGGAAGGGGGTGAGTCAATCATAGGAACAGGGGTGTGTAGTAAAAATAATATATAAATGAATAAAGGAGGCACCATTTCCATCTCGACTGGGTGACTATCCACCAAGCGCAGTTCGTACTTCTGGAGGATCATGCTGGTCACTGCACACGGGGCGATGTGGCGTGAGTGGGGTGGAGTTTAGTAAGAGTACTCTAAAGCCAGTGGGTAGAGCGTGGAGTGCACCTGTCTTGATTTCCTTGCGTGCCAGGTCTTCGCCGACGCAAGCGCGCGGGCCGAGGCCGAACGAAAAGAAGGCGTTCTTGCTGCCGTCGGCCCACTCCTTCCGCTCGGGGTCAAACATCTCTACTCAACCCCCCCCCCCCCCCCCCAAC
>LQHA01000115.1:0-18332 GCA_001567625.1 Acanthamoeba polyphaga | reverse complement strand
ATCGACCACGGCGATGCTCTCGACGCTCACCGTCCGGCTCGCGTTCTTCTCCTTGCCGCCCACGAACGCCACGCTGTCGCTGCTCGTGGCATCGCTGGTGCAGCTGCTGCTGCTGTTGTAGGTCATCGACCACGGCGATGCTCTCGACGCTCACCGTCCGGCTCGCGTTCTTCTCCTTGCCGCCCACGAACGCCACGCTGTCGCTGCTCGTGGCATCGCTGGTCGTTGTCGTTGTCGCGTTCGTGCTATCGTCGTCTTCGTTCTTTTTGACTTGCGCTTTGCTGCCGTCGTCGTCCTTGCCGTCAATCTCCTTGCCCTTGCCCTTGCCCTTGGTGGCCGCCTCGGCCTCGGCGTCGCTCGGCGTGCTGACGTCAGCAGCCACCTTACTCTTACCCTTCTCTTTGCCCTTGCCGCTCTCCTTTTTGCCCTTCTTGGCCGCCGGCGCCGCCGCCTGGTGGTCGGTGTCCTCGCGCAGCTTGTAGAACAGGACGTAGGCCGCCGAGGTGCGTACGGCGTCGTCGGACACGGCCGTCGTCGACCCGTCGTTGAAGTGGTACCACCGGTTGTCCCGCGCGTTCAGCCCGAAGGCCGTGTAGTGGCCGCCGCCCAGCCCGCCCTGATGGTTCTGGTGGTGGTCCAACCCAACCAAACAAAAGAGAAAAGGAAAGAAAAGGAAAAGGAAAGGAACGTCAGCAGCCACCTTAAATGAAGCCTGGCTTGCCAGCGTACCGCGACGGCGTAGAGGTCGTAGATGGGGCTCTGCGTGCAGTTCTGTACGTACTCCGACAGGTCCAGACCTGGCCCACATCACCATCGAATTTCAGCGTCGTGTGCGGTTGTGTGTGTGCGCGTGTGTGCGGTTGTGTGCGTGCGTGTGCGGTTGTGTGTATGTGCGTGTGCGGTGTGTACCTGTGAGGGGGAAGTCGCAGAAGGTGATGATTTTGTCGCGCGAGAACCGGGTGTACTGGAATCGCTTCAGGTGGATCACCAGCGTCTGCGGCATCTGCCAAAGCTCGAACTTCTTTCGCGCCTGCCGGAAGTCCTTGCACTTGGGGCAATACCTATCATGCAACATTCGTATGTCGTGCGTGTGCGTGTGCGGTGGTGCGTGTGCGGTTGTCGTTGTAGCGTGTCAGCGATAGGCTGAAGGATGATTGGTTGGTGGGGAGGGCTTGGGGTTACCATTGGTCGTTTTCGCCCAGCTGTTCGTTCATGCAAAACAGGCGGAAGCAGTCGTCCAGGCACAAACGCCTCTTGGCCTGCTTCTTGTTGGTGACCACGCTCTCATGGTCCTCAATCTCCTGTACGTCCGCACACACCACACACACCACACACGCACGAACACGCACACAACGCATGGCACGACACGACGCACACGACGGATATGAGCGACGCGCTCGACCTCGAGCAAAGAAAGGGAAACAGGGAGGGAGGGAGGAGACTTGCCTCGGCCTTTTCGATGGACAGGAACTCGCGCAGGAGCTTGGGGTCCCAATCGACAGCGATGGTGGGCAGGTTGACCTGCTTGAACTTGAGCGGCTCGTCGTCCGGCTTGATCGGACATCCCGTGCAGCTACTGTCATGTCACACGACACACAATCGCACACACGACACGACACGCACGCACGCACACGCGAGGAAAAGAAGATGAGACCTCGGCACGTAGGGGTAGGCTGGCGATGGGGCGGAGGGCTGGGGTACCTGGAGCATTTGCCGCAGGAGCTGCCGTTCTGGGAGACGTAGGAGAGGCGGAAGGGCAGCTGGGCCCAGTCGAGCGTGAAGTCCAGCTGCGGCGGCCAGTCGAACGGCTCGTAGGACTGCGCGGCCGCCGAACTCGACGCCGACGCCGATGTCCGGCTGCTGCTGCTGGCGGCGGCGGCGGTGGTGGTCGACCTGACGCCGTTGGAGGTGGCCGTGGCGGCCGTGGTGCTGCTCGACTTGCTATCGACGCTGTCGCGCTCGCGGCTCTCTTTGGACTCTTCCTTCTCTTTGCTGGTGAAGCTCTCGCCGCTCATGCTACCGCTCTCCGTGTCAGTGAGCTGGGCCTCCTTGGCCTTGTGCCGCTCCGCCGCCGTGTCGGCATCGCTTTCGTCTTCGTTCTTTTTCGTCTTCGTCGAGGCGTCGTCGCCTCCATTCTTCTTCTCGCCCGATTGGCCGTTCTCCGCCGGCGTCGACGATTTGTCGTCGTCCGTCTTGGCCGCGGTGTCCTTGAGCGCGTGCGGGCCGTCCTCGCCAGTGTGACCGCCAACGCCGTTGGACTCGGCGAAACCCTCCTCTGCTGAACCGAGCGTAAGCGCGTGTGCGGTCGTGTGTGCGGTCGTGTGTGTGTGTGTGTGTGTGTGTTGGGCACGTACTGCCGCACGGTCGTGAGATGTCGCGCTTCATGAACCGGGAGAGGCGATGCCAGACCATGGTGTAGAGCTGTCGCGCGGTGGTGCGCTTGGTCGACAGATACATCACGAACGGCATGCCGAACGCCTGCCGCGGGATCTTCCGCTGATTCACCGCCGCTGCGCAATCAAACACACACGACACAACACAGCGCCAGTTGAGTTCGGTGTCGTGTCGTGTCGTCGTGTGCGAGAGGCGAGCGTACGATCAGAGGCCTTGGGCGAGTTGAGGAATGCCGGGTTGACCCGTCGGTGGAGGATCTGCACTCGCAGCGCTTGCTTGGGATCCACGGGACCCACGGTCTCGAATCTGTTATACCACAGGCATTGCGACGTCGAGGTATGTGAGTTAGGTCAAGCCTGGAATGCGAGGCATGCAATTGGAGCGCTGGCGTTGGCGTTGGTGGTGGGTGGTGGCGCACGCAAAGGCAGTGGCGTTGGTGCGGAAGGTGGCGACGGAGCGCGCGTCGGGGATGAAGCCGTGGATGTAGTGGTCCTCGATATCGACCATGGAGATCTTGCGCCGGCTGAGGCCCGAATACTCCTCGAGCTTCTCCTTCAAAATTTGGACGCGCGCCGACTTGGCGCACTTGATGCTGTACATGACTGGCTTCTGTTGTACGTCAACGAATACGAATCAGCAAACTATTTGGCGCGTGCGCACGACACACGCCACGACACGACACGACGCACGACAAGACGCACACGACACACGCAGGAAGAGACGCGGTACCCGGTGTGGTTCGTTGGGGATGAGGATGATGTCGATGAGGCGATCGCTCTCGGGAGGCATGGGGAGAGAAATGTACATGAAGGGGTCGAACGTGATGCTCACCTTCCCGCACTTCGGCTCCGGACACATCACCGTGCTGCGGCCACACACGCACGCCGACACGATGCTCGATTCAGTTCAGGCCACCTCTTACGTGCGTGTGCGTGTGCGGTTGGTGCGCGTGCGTACCTTTTGAGCTGGCCCTGGAAGAGGTCGACGATGACGGATCGGTTTCGCTTGAGGTGGCACTCCCAGGCCTCCCTGCTCACCTCCTCGTCCGCTCGGCCGTCGCTCTCTTTGATCTCCACGTAGGGCTTGTTCAAAACCTGGGCGACACCACCCGAGGAGCAACGAGGAATGTGAGGCAGCTGTTCGCCGGATGGACGGAGGTGACACACGACACGACACGGGCGGGCGGGCAGGCGGCGTACTCGGTTGAGGTCCTCGTGAAGACCATCGAGAAGGAATGCGAGAAATTCCTGGGCGTCGTGCTGGGAGAAGCCGTTAAACTGTGGCGCATACTTGCCGATACAGCGTTTGAGGTTGCGCGGTGCCACGGCCGAGAAGTCGCCCGACCACACCCGCTTCAACAGCGCACCTTCATTGTCGATACATACACATACACATACACGCGCGCGTAAGTGTTTACACTGTGTGGGCTGCTGACGTCAGCTGTGTGCGACGGGCGCGGGTAGGGTACCGTAGCATTCGGCGAGCTGGCCCTTCATGCCGAGCGGGTTGGACTTGTTGATGTCGGCCTTGTAGGCGTCGGACAGGAAAAATTCGGTCAGCGCAACCGTGTTGCTCAGGCACTGGATCGCCGAGTTCAGGAAACACGTGTTCCCTGATGATCAGGCAACACGCGAGACACGACACGAGACACGCGATACAACGCGAGGTACAAGCGGTGAGCTCAAGCTGGCTGGTGGCGGTGATGTGGGGAGCGCGCTGGCTGTGTGGGAGTGGGCGGGCACCGAGGTTGACGAGGCCGCACACGCCCTTGGAGGTGCCGGGCCGGGCCTTGACGTCGCCGCTCGACCCGCCGTAGCCGCCGCTGCTCCCGCCACTGCCGCCGGCGCTGCCCACTGGCCGATGGCTGCCCGACTGGTATTTCTTCGGCTGGTACTCGTCCGCGATGCCTGCATTGAACCACCGCACAGGGAAGATGAGTCATGAAAGAACGAAGACGAAGAATGGAGAATGAAGACGACGGATAATGATGGCGTACCCAGTAGCGCTTTCATGTTGCTCAGGGTGGAGGACAGCATTTGGGTGCTACCGCGCCTTCCTAAGGGACCAGAGAGTGAGTGAGTCTTGCTTCATGGCGCCCGCCCGCCTGCACGCACGCACGCACATCAAGGCACAAGGTGGGCTACCGTCGGCGAGTTTGTCCTTGACGCTGCCGCTGCTCTTTCGCTTCTTGATGCCGTCGCGCGGCCACGAGCCGTCGTCCAGCCGCACTTCGATGAGCAGGCTCTGGCCGTCCACCAGCTTGGCCTCCTCCAGCGTCACATTCTCCTCCTTGATCAATTTGCCTGCAATTGAAATGTCAAAAACCATTAAAATCCATCTCAATATATGAATATACGAATATGTTGATATGTTGATATAAAGTAAACATTGCGTGTGGTGTACCTGTATTCTTGACATAGTTCCAGACTCGCGTGTGGGCGGAGTCGAGTTCCATCTTGCGGCACACGAGCGACTTGAGGTATCCCACAGTCGCCTTCTTGCTCACCACCACCTCTGCATCCGAGCACCCGGTGCGGTGAGCGAACATTGCTCACGGAGAGGAAAAAGAGAGAAGAGAGAGAAAGAAAGAGACAGAAAGAACGAAGCGAAGTGAAGGCGAACCGATGGCGGAGAAGGGGTTGATCTGGCCCTCGGTGTTGGTGTTCTTGAAGGTCAGGGCGAGAGGGAACACCTCGACCTTCAGCGCCCTGCCCTCCTTCCCGTCCCCGATCACCTCGCGCGCCAGCTCTGGCCCGCCACCGTACCTGCGCCGCCAAGCGTCGAAGAACGAAGAAGAACGAAGAAGCGGTCAGAGGCGGTGGTGATGAGGGTAGGGGTGATGGTGGTGGTGAATCAACAAAGCCGAGAAAAGTGATCAGCACATGAACGGAGGTGACACAAGCAATCCGCGTAGCTCAAAGGAGCCAGGGAGGGAGGAGGGGATATTTAAAGTCAAAAAGTCACGCCACCGCCACCACGGTCACCAAGCCGAGGTGTACAGGGTTCTGGAGAATGTCGCGGTGCCCCGCAACAAACCCAAAACAGCACAAAACAACACTTCTCCAGGCCCCTTTCAGCTCCAACAATTATAATTCAAAAAATAATCATACAGATTTAAAAACCAATATAGATAAATAATATCGTATAATAAAACCACGGCACGCAGAAGTAATAAAAGTACTATAAAAACATAAAATGAGAGAATTATATATATATTGAAATTATTTAGGTGGCGTACCATTTGTAGAGGTAGGCCCAGGGCTTCTGTGGGATGAGAATGAAGTCGACGCCCTCGATGGCCTTGGTCTTTATGACGGGCTCGTTGCCCTTGGACTTGAAGCCCGGGTCCTTGAGCAGGACGCTGTTATCGATGGAGTTGGGCGGCTTCCGCGGCTGTTCGCCGGCCCCTTCCGCCGCGGCATCTCCTCCTCCTTCGTCCGCTGCTGGTGTGGTGGTCTCTTCATCGAAGGACACGTAGGCCTTCCATTGCTTCAGCCATTTTGTGGAGATGACGTAGTAGACGTCGGCGATCTTGAGCGTCGGCTGCTTGCCGTCGAGCCACGGCTTGATGGTATCCCGCTGCTGCGCGGGAGGTGGTCGCTTGCGAGGTCCATTTCCGTTCATCGACATGTCGAACTTCGATGTTGGTGGCTCGCGTCGTCGATCAATCGCTCGGCGTGCGCAGAACTGTAGTGTGTCGGCTTCGTTTCTAGTTCGCTCTCGCCGTCGTGTGTTACCGGGTCGCACCCCAGGTCGTTGCGGCTGGCGGCTGTGGATTCAATTTTCTCTGAATTTAATTAATTCAAACTAAAATCGAAAATCGAACCGCGAGGATCGAAGCTGGTGTGATGAAGAGGAGAGGAAAGAAGAAGATGAAGGATTATAAAAAAAAAAAGAGAGGAGGATCGGCGTCTGGAACACTTCAAAAAAAAAATCAGCCGAAAATCGCTTCCCTCGCCGTCGTCGTTCCACAACTACTCTCTCGCTCTCTCTTTCGCTTACTTGCGTCTCGCTTGCTCTGGGCGCACACTCGCACAACCTCACGTCCCTTTCGCGTTGTCGCTCTCTTTTGGCGTCCTCGCTCCACTCGGTTTGTATCCCCCTTCCCTCCTCTTCGGGTCGGGCAGTATTAGGCGAGCGTGAGACGGAGCGAAATTTGGGGTGTATGCACCCTCTGCGCTGCCCGCTGATGGGGCCTCGCCCTTTGTTCAGGAATCAAGTGTGGTGAAACCGAAGCGAAAGAACCGGGGAACCGACCGTGTTCAAGGCCCGGCCCTATGTTACGCGGCCACGTCTGCATCGCCACCACTCTGGTCGCGTTGGTTTCTGTTTGCTTTCCACCACTTCTGAAAGTGGAGAAGCTAAAGAGCCGGAGGTCCATTCACGGCACCTTCCGCACAGGGGCCAGGGATCATCACAATTCCTCACCCATCGGCGCACGCCACTTCTGATCATAAACCGGTACGGCGAGCTTGGGGGTTGATGTCGTTGTTGTTGCGAGCGTGGAAAGGGGGGACAGGCGTTCGAGGTTTAGCTGAGTCGGGTGACCTTGGCGCCGGCGTCCCGCCACTTGTCCTCGTCGAGGAAAAGCACGGCCAGCGCGTCGTTCCAGAAGGAGGGCGACCACTTGCAGATCTTCGTCGTGTCGGGGTTGTAGTTGACCTCGAGCAGCAGCGGCTGACCATCGGCGTCCACCATTATGTCGAGGCCTGCGGTGTGGGCAGCGAGAAGTAGACATGTGAGCCAGAACCCTTGAGTTGCTGGCACACGCACTCACAAGATCGACAACCACTGGAGCCGTACCGTATATGGCGCGGCAGTTGGGGAGGTGGCGGATGCCATTCTTGGTGGCCTTGGCGGCTTGGAAGACCTGAAGGATGAGCTGGTGGATCTTGGGCTGCACTGCCTCCTGCCAGGTGGCGTGGGGCATCTGCCTGTTGTACTCGGGAATGAACTCCGAGTCGGGGATCTGCTTCAGCTCGGCCCCTTCGATGTAGTTCATGATCTGTTGTTACCGTTGCAAGGCAGGCGTGCATGAACAAGTGCAAGCACGGAAAGTGGTCAGTCGACAGGCCCCATTTGGCTTGCGGCGGGCAGGCGTACGGTGAAGTGCTTCTGGAAGTTTTCGAAGTCCTCCAGTGAATAGGGCACATTGGCACAGCGAAGGTAGAACACCTGCGTAAAGACACAGCGTACGTCAGGAACTACGCCTTGGGCCGCATGCGTGCGCACTGGTCCTTTGCTCGACAGAAAGAGGAAGGTGTACGTTGTAGAGATAGATTTCGAGCGGCTCGATCGACTTCACGAGCACGAGGAAGCGCATATCAAACTTCTTTTGGTCGATCAGGAAAGGTCGTGAGATGTCTGCACGCACGCAGGGCACACAAACGTCAGCAGGTGCCATGCGGTACAGACTTGTGATTAGCTCGTACACTTCTGCACGACTCGTGGGCCGACTTCGATCTGCCTCACGATGGCCCCGATGTCATTCGTGACCAGGTGGCCCATAGTCCTCGTCAGGTTCCTGTGACGATACATTACGAGCGGTTGGCTGGCGGTTTGCCAAGGAAATGGCCAACAAGAAGCCAGCGGCGGCAGGGTCCGTACCAGGGCTTAACGATCCACACGTTGTCCTCGTTCTTCTCCTGGCGGCCGTGGAAATCGGCGATGAATGCTGCCAGCTGGGTCTCCAGGTTGTAGGTCAGCGGCAGCCACGGCACCTCGCCCAGCACTCCCCGGACAGTCTCGGCCAGCAGATCCTTCACCGTGATGCACCTAGTAGGTGTCGAGATTGATGGTACGCGCGCTCAGCGGTTGGCGATTATCATGTACACATCACGGTTCACGGTGTGAGCAATGCTTGGTGGAGGGACGATCGGTACGCGTCGTTGGGGAACTGGTTGACATAGATGGGCTGCTGCCCGGGGTCGGTATTCTTCAGCTCGGCAAAGTCCCTGATAAAACAGAAGGGATGGGCAGAAGTAAGTGGTGCTGCGCGCGAACAAATTTTGCGTGGGGCAAAGAGAGGCGTGTGGAGTACTTGATGCGATCGTAGAGCCACCAGATGTTGGCCAGGTTGATGTTGTCCTCGATGACGAACTCCTTTCGGGTCAAGTGGGCACGAACCAGCTTGTAGGGGGTGAACAGCTTCAGCGGGAGCTTGGCCTTGCCTTTGGCCTTTGTCGCTTGGCTCGCGGGGGCGTCGTCTCCCTCTTTCTTGGCCTCTGCCGCTTGGACCACCTGCTGCGGCTGTTGGTGCTTTGTGGCCTCGGCGTGCTCCTCTTCGATGAGCTGTGCCAGCACTTCCCGCCGGTCATCGTCGAAGAAAGCGATGAATCGCTCGCGCCTCTGCTGCGTCACGCCCAGGAGGAAATCTCTCGTCACCGCCTCCTCCTCGGCGAGCGGCTTGATGGGCCACATCAGGGTATACGCGATGCCTAGCGGCGCCCACGACAACCGGTCGGTGTCAGCAATATAACTAAGAAAGTGCTCGGACGAGGGCACCGAAGGCAATGCCTACCTGCGTAGAGCCAAAAGATGGGCTTGACCATGAAATTGGGCTCGTCGCTGTGGGTGATCCAGGAGCCAGCTTCGTCCATCACATCTGATGTTCATGGCACGACGTGACCAGGGAGATTAGTGAAGAGTCAGGGCCAAAACAGTTGCACCAGGAGGTGGCGGGTACGTACACCACATGGTCATCTGATCGCCTTTGGCAGTGTTGACCGTGTAGGTGTGGTTGAAGCGCCACATCGTTCGCCAGACCTTATCCACCAGCGCCTTCGTCTTTTCCTCGTCTGCGTGGAGGAGAAGGTGATGAGCAACGTGCCAGAAAACAACTGCGATTGCCCGGTGCGGCGTGGACGATACCGGTGACGTCGGCTTCGTCGTCCACACCGGTGAGCCGAGCCATCCGTTGGAGGAGATGGGGAATGGTGCGCAGCTGTTCGCGTGCCTTGTCGGCAGTGGTCGTCCTTTCAAAGAAGAAGAATGAGAGCAGTTAGGCCCCAACGACGTCGTTCTCATGCGTGCAGCAAAAGACAGAGAGCGTGTACCAGGCATGATCGATGAGGAAGACGTCGGAGAGGGGTTGGAGGGCCTTCTTCGTTACGACGCGGTACTCCACGCCCGTCGTGGTGTTGGGGTCGTACTCAAACTCGAAGGTGTCGGCAGCATCGAAGATTTGCGCCTTGAGCTTGATGAACAATCGCTGCAAGGCAAAGAGACGGAGATAAATCATTAATCTCATCGAACGGCCCAACACAGCGGGATCAAGACTGCATTGAAGATTAATCTACAAGAAGAGATTGCACGGTTTTTTTTTTACCTTCCAGAGAGATTCAGGAAGGCCGACGCCTTCGAGCTGCGACCTGTGGCTCTGCAGGAAGTGGTCGTAGGTCGTAGGCTGCTGGGTGGCAGGCGCCGCAGAGTCCTCCTTCTGCATCTTCCGTCGCGATTGAAATCCAATTCTTTATTTTTTGTTTTTTTTTTTGTTTTTTCCTCTTGCATTCCAGCATTCTTCATGCAAGACCAAAAAGTGGCCGAAAGTTGCAGGTCCATTTTTTGACGACTTCGTGTATGTTTGCTGGCGCAGGTTCGGATTTGCGCACTGATCACTCTGCGCTCCCATCTACACCCAGCCCCACCAGCACATTCACTCTCAGCAGCACAAGATGGAGCAGGCCACGCACAAGGAGAGGGTTATTCTGCCGACCACCGTCAAGCCGTCCAAGTACAACATCACCCTGCAGCCCGACCTCAAGAACTTCACCTTCACGTACGATCCCCGGTTGTGTGCAACTCAACGATCTCTCTTTGTAGCACTGCCCCCGAGTGCTGAATGTCGAAACAATAACATTAATTTAATGGTGCATTCGTCGCGTAGTGGTGAGGAAGAGGTGACCATCGAGGTGCTCAAGGAAACCACTGAGATCGTGCTCAACTCGATCGAGCTCAAGATCAGCAGCGTCGAGTTCAAGGCGGGCGACAATGCCCTCACCGCGACCAAGATCGACTACGACGAGAAGCGCGAGACCGCTACTTTCACGTTCGACCAGACCCTGCCCGTCGGTGCCGCCACGCTCAAGGTCGCCTTTACCGGCATCCTCAACGACAAGCTCAAGGGGTACCACTTCCGTCTACGCGTCCGTTGCAGTAGCGCCTAACCTCACTTCGATGGCGCGCGCATGCAGGTTCTACCGCAGCAAGTACACCAATGCGCAGAAGGAAGAGGTCTACATGGGTGTGACCCAGTTCGAGCCGACTGATGCCAGAAGGGCTCTTCCCTGCTGGGACGAGCCTGCCATCAAGGCCACCTTCGTGGTGACCCTCGTGGTCCCGAAGGCCCTCACCGCTCTGTCCAACATGCCGGTGGTGCGTAGCACTCTACAACGAGCCTTTGCGCGTACAACGACCGCTGACCAAAACGCGTTCCCCTGGCAGGTGTCGGAGACGAACAAGGACGCTGAGCTCAAGACGGTGACCTTCGACGAGACGCCCATCATGTCCACCTACCTCCTGGCCTTTGTTGTGGGCGAGTTCGACTACGTGGAGGACAAGACCAGCAATGGCGTCGTGGTGCGCGTGTACACGCCGCTCGGCAAGAGCGAGCAGGGCCTTTTCGCGCTCCAGGTCGCCGTCAAGACCCTCCCGTTCTACGACGGTATGTTGTTTGCAGAGTCGGACATCTCACGTGCGCAGACGTGACGCTGATGCTTGTATCCTCCTACCACAGATTACTTCGGCATCCCCTACCCGCTGCCCAAGTCCGACTTGATCGCCATTCCCGACTTTGCCGCCGGCGCCATGGAGGTACGGTGACCACTAATTGCCGACCTGCTCGCAAAGGCCGCAGGCACTGACCGAAGCATGCTCTCGGGCTTTAGAACTGGGGTCTGGTGACCTACAGGGAAACCGCAGTGCTGGTCGACCCCGTCAACTCCTCCGCTGCGTCGAAGCAGTGGGTGGCCCTGGTCGTCGGTCACGAGCTGGCTCACCAGTGGTTCGGCAACCTGGTTACCATGGTGCGTAGCTACTCATCCACCACGTACCAAAGCTATTACTCTCAAATTAGCTCTCTCTAACGCTCATGCAGGAATGGTGGACTCACCTGTGGCTCAACGAGGGCTTCGCTTCGTGGATCGAGTACCTGGCCGTTGATCACTGCTTCCCCGAGTGGGACGTACGTTCCTTTCCGCAAAACAACCGCGCAGTTCGAGAACACTCACACTGGAAACGTAACTGGGGCTCCCCGACGCAGATCTGGACGCAGTTCGTCTTCTCCGATCTTGGCCGTGCCTTCGGTCTCGATTGCCTCAAGAGCACTCACCCCGTACGCGTGTTCCTCTACTGAATGGCATGAAGTGCGCCACAATGTGCCGACACCTCACACAACCAACAACAGGTCGAGGTTGAGGTTGCCGACGCTGCCGAGATTGATGAGATTTTCGACATCATCTCCTACAGCAAGGGTTGCTCCATCGTCAGGATGTTGGCCTCGTTCCTCGGCAACGACGTCTTCAAGAAGGGCCTCAACATCTACCTCAACAGGCACAAGTATGCCAACGCTCTCACTGAGGTATCCACCCAGCTGCGCTGTCCTCTCGGTTTCCACGGGTAAGGTCGCTGACAACACGCTGCACAGGACCTGTGGGACGCTCTTAGCGAGACCTCTGGCAAGCCCGTGAAGGAGCTGATGGATCACTGGACGAAGCAGGTACTCTTGCCTAGAATAATCGCCTCGCACTGTGCGTGTGGCTTGTGGCTAATATTAGTGGGAACGGGTGTCGCGCGCAGGACGGCTACCCCGTGCTGTTCGTGAGCGAGAAGGAGTCGAAGGACGCCGAGACCACCCTTGAGGTGACCCAGAGCCGTTTCCTTTCGACCGGCGAGGACTCGAGCATCACCACTCTCTGGTGGGTGCCCATCGGCGTTGCCACCCCGCACGGCACCGTGCAGCAGATCATCAAGGACAAGTCCTCCACCGTTACCGTTAAGGCTGGCAAGAACGAGTGGATCAAGTTCAACCCTGGCGTCACCGGCTTCTACCGAGTGAGGTACACCGACGAGCTCCTCAACAGGCTCCGCGCGCCCATCGAGTCCCTGGAGCTGCCGCCCGCCGACAGGCTTGGCATTCAGGGCGACGCCTTTGCCCTTGCCAGAGCCGGTACCTGTCCATCAGATGCCATAGCACCCAATCTTTAAAATCACTAACCTGTTTTGTGTAGGCATGCTGCCGACCACCCACGTGCTGAGCCTGTTAAGCGCCTACAAGAACGAGGAGAACTACACTGTCTACAGTGATCTGTCCGCTAACATCGGTGATCTCGCCACCGTCGTGTCCGCCACGGACTATTACCCCAGCTTCACCCGCTATGCTGCCTCGCTCTATGAGAACGTACGCATACATATCGCGCCCTCACTGCGACTGTTGGCCTCACCCCAGTGACTGTGTCTATAACAGATCGTCAACAAGGTTGGTTGGGACGCCAAGGAAGGCGAGGGCCACCTCATCTCCCTGTTGAGGACCCTCGTGCTGGGCGCCGCTGGCAAATACGGTACCGAGGCGCTTCAACGCAAAGCTACTCTTTTAGTTGCTTTGCTCACGCCTTAAAATGCGCTTTGTAGGTCATGCTGCCACGATTGCCGAGGCCCAGAAGAGGTTCGCCAAGTTCCTCGACGATCGCTCCTCGCTCCACGCGGACATGCGGGGTGCTGTCTACAGGTAGGCCAACTTCCCCCCCCCCCTCCCGCATCACCCGCGCATCAAGGTGGCCATCAGCTGACCAGTGCCTTTCGTTCAGGATTTGTCTGGCCAACGCCCCTGAGGGCGACGACAGCGTGTACGAGTCCGTGCTCCGAATCTTCCGTGAGACCGACCTTCACGAGGAGAAGGAGCGCTGCATGCGCGCCCTCGGCGCCTCTAGCGACCCCAAGCTTCTGGTACCGCCCGCCACAGCAACTGCCAACACACACACGCACACACGCACGCGCGCGCGCGCGCGCGCAACGTGCATGTGCTCATTCAACCCAAAACAACAGCAAAAGACGCTCGAGTTCGCCATGGGCTCCGAGGTGCGGTCGCAGGACACCGTGTTCGTCATCGCCGGCGTTGCCGCCAACCCCAAGGGCAGGGAGCTGGCGTGGAAGTTCGTGCAGGAGAAGTGGACCGAGCTGTTCACCCGCTACGACGGCGGCTTCCTGCTGTCGCGCCTGGTGCAGACCACCTGCGCCGACTTCACCACCGAGGAGAAGGCCAAGGAGGTGGAGGCCTTCTTCGCCGTCCACAAGGCCCCCGCCGCCGAGCGTGCCGTCAAGCAGTCCGTGGAGAAGATCCGTTCCAACGCCCGCTGGCTCGCCAACGACGGCGAGGCCATGGGCAAGTGGTTCGCCGAGTGGTACGTAGCGTCAACTTGCCTCGCGCGTTCCTACGTGCAACTCGCGTCTCGTCGTCTCACCAACCTCGCACACTCCAGGGCTGCCGGCCACTGATGCGCGTTCGATCAAGGGCCGTGATCCCCTGCGCAAGGCCTGGCGCTTGTGTGGTGTTCTTTTTCAGCTACAATTCTGGTGTTTCTCTCAACAGTCGACAGTTGGGAAGTTAACTTTAACTGCTCGCGGTCACCAATGGGCAGGGGGTGTCGACATTAGGAATCAGGCATATTTCCGCATTCCTCCGGCAGTCCGCGGGACGGGACAGCCCATAAAAATCTTCGCCGGCCAGGTTTGTTTGTGTCACCTTTCGCCCTACCTTTCCTCGACAAGACCACGTACCACTACCCTACGTATGTTTACGCTGCCCTCTTGCTCCCTCGCTTCCTTTGCGATTTGGTCAATTTCGAACTGGAATCGAGCGCGCGTCTGCCGCTTACATGCTTTTTCACTTCAATCTGCTGCTGTACAGGATCAAAACGATTTCAGTTTTGAAGTAAATCACCGTGACTACATCCAACCGACGAACCGTCAAGAGAGCAGAGATTTTCGATGGAGATAAGTAACAGCAGTAGTAATCTGTTAGATGGCCTTCCCCAGGACGACCTCCGAACGTTCCTTCGTGGCCAGGCCGTCAAGTACCACCTGAAGGGTGATCGCCAGACTCTGGAGGATCAGTACGTTTTATACCCTCCATTGTTTGTCTCTTCAATCTTCGATTTATCTTGGGTTGCATGTCACTTCATGCGCTGATGATGCCTCTGCATTTTCTCCTTCAGCACCGGGTTCTTTGATTTCCTCCTCGGACACAAGTTGCCGTACCGTTTTTAGCATCGATGGGGTCACTTCAAACCACCCACCGGGTGGACGCGCCGAATCTCACCCTCTCCACACGGGAGAGAGTGAGCGCGTCCTGCAGTACAAGGTGGGGCCACAGGGTACGCGATTCTCCCCTCTTTCCCATTCGATTTCCTTCAGTTTGCCCCGGTTACTGATCTTTTTCATTTCGCGCTGGTACAGGCAAGGGCTGCAAGCTGGTGCAGATGGCCGAATCTCACATAGACAAGTGCATGGAGATTCAAGCCGCCTGCTTCGAGCCCCATCACTGCGAAGACCGTCAGTCCTACTTGGACCGGATGAAGCTCTTCCCCGAGGGCATGGTCGTCTTGATGGTTCCCACCGAGCCGACCGAGCAGCAGCCCACCGTCCAGTGGTAACGTGACTTCGTCTCTCATCTGCTTTGACTTCGTTACCTGACAACCATCAATCTTTTTTCATCGATGTTCATCATCATCATTCTCATTCTTTCTTTTGCATGCACCAGGGAGATCGCTGGCTATCTTCTTTACCAGCCCTTCTTCAGAGGCGAAATCTACCACGACGGTGACACAGAGAAGCTGGAGCAGGCCATCGCCACCTACCGGAGCCAAGGCGGCCCGTCCAGCGACGACCAGGGCGTGGCCAAGGCCAACTGCCTCTACACCCACGAGCTCTCCATCTCGCCCAAGTTCCGCGGCAAGGGACTCACGTCGCCGCTCACGTCCTACGTCGAGGAGGTGGCCAAGTCGACCGGCTTCGACTGGCTCACGCTTGTCTCCCTCCCGACCCCGCATGCGTTCTGGAAGAAGTGCGGCTACCAGACCCACAGCGAGATCGACTACGAGGGACAGGCCTTCTACATGGAAAAGCGAATCGCCCGCTACGCCTAAGCCAAGCAGGTGAAGGAGCATGAAGGAAGGATGGAAAAGGAGGAGGATGAAGATGAGTGTGGAGAAGCAGCCGTTTTGGTGGTGTCAGCTACGCGCCTCTTGTCTTGCACGGCCTTGAATCTATTTTTAATGTATTATTTTGCGATTTTATTTTTTATTCTTTTTTTATTCTTTTTTCCAGCAGAGAAGAGAGCATGGCGGCAGCGAAGAGGTTCAGGTTTGCAGGGCTGCAGCTGTTGGTGGGGGCGGACAAGGAGGCCAACCTTGCCCGTGCTCGCGACCTCATTGCGCAGGCAGTGGCGAATGGAGCTCGGCTCATCTCCCTTCCCGTGCGCCCACACTCACATCGATGCTTTTGCATCTGCAAATTACACAGAAATCGATAGGGCTCACCTCAGGTTGTGCAGGAGTGCTTCAACTGCCCCTACTCGAACGACTCTTTCCCTACGTATGCAGAGCCAGTCCCAGGCGGGCCTTCGGCGGCCATGCTGCAAGAGGCTGCCCGCAAGCACTCTGTGTACCTCGTTGGCGGTGCGCTTGGCCTGCCCTCTTCTTGACACATAGAGAGGGCGTGGGGGCTCACTCAACGCACGTGCCACGGCGCAGGCTCCATCCCCGAGCGTGAAGGCGATAAGTTGTACAATACGAGCGTCGTGTACGACCCGCAGGGAAACCTCATCGCCAAGCACCGAAAGGTGTGGTCCCTCTCCACGAAGTGCTTGCTTGAGCCTCCCCTCATGAATGAATCCTTCTTGTAGCTGCATCTCTTTGACATCAACGTGCCGCCCGGCGAAGGAAGGCCCGGCATGACGTTCAAGTACGTCGCAACGCAATCGCTCTCGTCGTGCGGCTCCTGGTCACTCACCCTGCTTGTTCACTGGGCAGGGAATCAGACACGCTTTCGCCCGGAGGCGACATCACCTCCTTTACAACAGGTACCTGCGACGTGGCTTTTCTTCTTCAACTCTACTCGAGGCTCAAGTTGCTGACCTCGTTCATTGACACGTTACTTTGATCAGAGTGGTGTGATGTGGGTCTGGGCATTTGCTACGACATGCGCTTCCCCGAGATGGCGCAAGTGCTGGCCAAGCGCGGTGCGCCTTCGTTCTCGAGTTGGTGCAGTTCGCGTGATCGGAATGCTCAGTACTCACGCTTTAGGCTTTCATTGGCCCCAGGAGTGAAGCTCTTGGTCTATCCGGGGGCCTTCAACACCACCACCGGGCCTGCTCACTGGGAGCTGCTCCAGCGCGCGCGGGCCGTGGACAACCAGGTTTGTTTTTAAGCCCGCGATCCCTCTTCCACACTCACCACATGTTGCTGGCAGGTCTACGTCGCGACAGTGTCGCCCGCTCGCAACCCCGATTCTAAGTACCAGGCCTGGGGACACTCGACGGTCGTTGATCCCTGGTACGTGCCCGCTTTGCGCCAGCAGGCGTACCAAGTGCTGGGCCGACAACGACCTGACGTCATTGCCCACCACCCAGGGGAACCATCGTGGCCACCACGGAGCACGACGAAGCGATCACCTACGCCGACATCCACCTTGACAAAGTGGACGAGGTCAGGCAGATGATACCTGTCTCCCTGCAAAAGAGGCATGACCTCTATGAAGTCAAGGAGGTCCAGTGATCACACACGAGGCCTCTCCCCTGCGTAGAGGCGGCCACAAAGGAGGTGAAGGAGGCACATGCTGTTTAACAAGGTTTGTATATATACAGGCAGTAACATGATCGACCATCAATCACCACAGCGAGGCCACAAGGCCGTGGATGGCGGCCAGCAGGGCCGAAGAGCCGCCCACGCGCGAGCCGGCGGGAGAGCACGACAGCGTGCCGCCGTTCGTGTAGGTGATGGAGCACCGATGGCACTCGGCCGACACGGCGCGGTCGATGGTCGACTCGCGATCGATCTGGACCGCGGCCGACTGGCAGTAGAGCTGGTTGCCGCCCTCGTCGGCGCTGTTGTACTCGACGTGCGAGCCGAAGAGCTTCAGGTTGGCCGACTCGATGTAGACGCCGCCGCCGTAGTTGCCGCTCGTGCTGGCGCTGATGGTGCTGTTGTAGGCCTCGACGGCGTGCTCTTGATCCACAGCGACCCGCCGTTCTTCGTAGCGTGGTTGCCGATGAACTTGATGCTGCGCAGCACCTGCCGAGCAAAGGGAAGGGGAACAAGTTGAAGATGACGATGAAGATGATGAAGAAGATGAACAAAAAAGATGGCTTCATGAGAGAGAAGGGCGTACAGTGTAGGTGGAGGAGATGTGCATGCCGCCGCCGTTTTCGGCTTCGCAGTTGCGGATGGTGAAGCCCTGCATGGTGAAGGTGCTCGACGAGACGATCAGGCCGGGACCCTGGCGCGCGCAGTTGATCACCGTGGTGGCCGGGTCGCCGCTCTCCGACCGCAGCACCACGTTGGACGAGCCCACCGTCAGGTTGTAGTTGTTGGTGCCCGTGTAGGTCCCGCTCCGCACCACAATCTCGCCGTTGTTGTTGTTCGTGTCGCGCAGGGCCTCTCCGATCGTGGCGTAGGGCGACTCGGCCGACCCGCATGAAGTGGTGCAGGTGCTGTTGGCGTCCACGTAGATCGTGGCGGCTGCTCGGGGCACGAGCGCGCACGCCAGCGCGAAGAGGACCAGCAGAGCGACAGTACCGGGGAGAGAGTGGGTCATGATGGCGGGCCGATGGGTGGTGTGACGGTGAAAGAAGATAACAGCTATGGACACTGGCGCAGCTCTTGTATGCCCACCGAAGCAACAGCGGGGAAGAGCTGATTGGGCAAGGGACTTTGTATGGCTCCACC
>LQHA01000114.1:0-18422 GCA_001567625.1 Acanthamoeba polyphaga | reverse complement strand
GTGCGCGGCGTGCTGCTGGTGAAGCCACGGGGCAACGGCAACGTTGTGGCGTCGCCCAACGTGTCCCTCTTTGTACCACCGCGGACCGGCCCGGCCGGCCGAGGCGGTCGTGGCGCGCGCTGCTGGACCAGGGTCGAGTTTCAGGGCCGCCAGGGGGCGGACGTGGCACGTTTTCGGCCTGGCCCAAGAGGTGGCTGCCCCCTCGTGCGGGAGCGTGCGGTTGGAGACTGCCCACGGAGCCCCGCGCAGCGCCGACACCGGTGGTTCGTGGCCGTGTCGCCGCGGTCGGAGGCCGAGGGCGACGAGGTGCGCGGCGTGCTGCTGGTGAAGCCACGGGGCAACGGCAACGTTGTGGCGTCGCCCAACGTGTCCCTCTTTGTACCACCGCGGACCGGCCCGGCCGGCGAGGCGGTCGTGCGCGCGCTGCTGGACCAGGTCGAGTTCAGGGCCGCCAGGGGGCGGAGTGCACGTTTCGGGCCTGGCCCAAGAGTGGCTGCCCCTCGTGCGGGAGCGTGCGGCGGCCGCCGGTGCGCGGGAGTCGTGGCTCCTGCCGTGTCTCGCGCTCCACTGCCCCGAGGCGCGCTTCGTGTCGCAGCCCGACCCATCGGCCCAGCTCCTCTCCCAATCGCTCCGGCTCGACACCATCTCGCCCAGCAGTACGCGCGCCGTCTTCGTTCTTTCTTCCCTTTTCGTTCTTTTGCTCACCCGGTTGAGGTGCGACAGACCCGGCGGACACGGAGCTGGTGGTGTCCCAGTGGAAGTACTCGAGCGAGGAGAAGGACGACTACATCGCCACGTGCGTGGGCCACGCCCCGTCCACATGCATTCGCCAAGGTAAGGCCCGAAGACATTATTGACGAGGTCCCTGTTTTTATGTCCGAATCGTGAGCTGAGCCATCTAATCGATAAGGCGAGGAGATGGTGGCGTGGATTGGCGTGCATTCCTACATGGCGCTCGGCTTCTTCTGGGTGCAAGAATCGCAAAGAAGGAAAGGTTCGGCCATCTTCGTTCGTGACTCGCTCTTCGTTCTTTGCTTCGTTGTTCTTTATCGCCTCATCGCGCGTGACTGTCTGTCGGCATCGCAGGGCTGGGAAAAGTCATCGCGGCGGAGCAGACGCGCAAGGCGTTCGACTACGTCCGGCCATACCTCCAGCCCGAGCACGTGGGCGCCCACGCTTTCACCGAGTCCGTCAACGATGCCTCCAAGACGCTCCTTCAGAGCCTCGGCTTCGAGGTACTTACTTCGCTCTACTCTCGGCCTTCATGAAGGCTGCGCACTGCGTGCTCGCTCACCCTCCCGTTCCCCGGCCATGTAGATCTACGGCGAAGTGGTTTGGGCTGCCTTCGAGCCTGACCGCGAGCCAGGCACGCCGACGACCGCAGCAGCGGCCCGGGTGGCGATGGCCAAGGTGAACCTGGCCGAGAAGCTCTCCCTCTTCACCGAGCACTGGAGCCCCAAGATCGTGGCCGAGGTACGCCACTCCTTCATAGAGAAAGAGAGTGGAACGGGATCTCAACGTCACGCGTCAGGTGGACAATTTCGATGTGAAGGTGGCCAAGCTGAAGGGCGAGTTCGTGTGGCATCACCACGAGCACGAAGACGAGCTGTTCCTCGTCATCAAGGTACCCGCACACTTCCATCAAGCCTGTTTTGAGAGATCCTATCACAACGCGCGCGCGCGCACACACACACACCACAACATACACTGCAGGGTGATCTGGTCATCAAGGTGCGAGAACACGAGGGAGGCGAGAAGGATATCGACCTGCACGAGGGCGAGTTCTTTGTGGTGCCCAAGGGCGTTGAGCACAAGCCCGTAGCCGCCGAAGAGGTCGAGCACCCCCTGAGAGTCCCCTTACCCACCCACGGCCCGCACCAACTCCACCAACTCACTGCTGTGGCCACTGCAGTGTCATGTGATGCTGCTGGAAAGGCGCGGGGTACTCAACACCGGCAACGTGCGCAGCCAGCAAACGGTGGACAACCTGCAGCACCTCTAGGCTATTCGTACCCAAGTGGTAACACCACCTAACATGAGCCCCTGGAAATGAAAGGGTGGTGTGAAGTGGCTGAGCTTTTTCATGAGGATGAGAGGTCCAGGCTTTGTGGAGGTGCTGGTTGCTTGGTGGCAGGTGGCCTGCTGCTCCACACTGGTTTGCTCAGGTCAATGATGGCACATGCTTTGCCCCTCTGTGCCCACCACAAGGATGTTGTCATGATATTGTCCCTGTGTGGTGGCTGACCCTCCTCTCCCACCTGTGGCCTCCATTTGTGAAAATGGGGAAAGTAAAGTATAAAAAAGAAATATAATAACTCAAAGAAAACAATCATCCTAATTCAAAAAATATATTCAATATATTCCTGTGGGTGCCACATCAGTGGAAGAGCTTGTAGCCGTGGTGGTCGGGCGAGCCGCTCATGCAGAGGATGATGGCGGCGATGAGGGAGAGGATGCTGGCGCCGATGAAGAGGCCCCAGCCGGCCTGCGGGCCAGAGTTGTCGCCCACAAAGTCGTACTTGATGCCGATGGTGTCCTCGAGCGCCGACGGGTGCCAGAAGAGGAGCAGCCACGCGGCAAAGGCGAAGAACGACGCCAGGAAGGCGATCACGATCAACGGAATCCTCAGCTTGCTCCTGAACTTCAGCTTCTGCTCACATTCACATTCACATTCACACCTGATGTTGGTGCGTGTGCGGTGATGCGTGTGCGTGTGCGGTGGTGCGTGGGAAGAGACGCACGTGGCAGAAGTCAAAGGCCCAGGTGAAGAGGATGAGGGTCTCGACGGCGGTGAGGAGGATGGAGATGATGACGGCGGTCAGGATCATGCCCCACATGGCCCTCAGCTTATCGCTGCCGCATTTGCTGTCCGCCCAGTCGCAGCTGAGCTTGCTCCCCAGAGTGGACTCGATGTGCGACAGGTACTCAGAAACCGTCACCCCGAACTTGAACTCGTACCTACCATGGCGGCGCAGCAAAAAAAAAGGGGGGGAAAAATTATTGTCATGGTTTGGTGTCCTGATAATTATTATTTATTAGTCTTTTCGGCTCTTTATTGAAGGGGCATGTTGCAGAAACTTTCTTCAACAATTTTCTTATCATTATTAGTCTTCTAGTATTAAAGGATTGATTTATTGGGTTGAATCAACAATAGGGAGAATGGGGGAAGGGGGAGATAAGACCCGAAATTGAAGGTGGCCTTGGGTGAGGGGAAGGGAGGGAAAAGGGAAAAGGGAAAAAAGAAAGAGGAGCGTACCAGGGGCTGGGGGCGGCGGCAAGCTCGAGGATCAAGATCAAGGCCACGAGGCCCAGCAAACACAGAAACTTGACGTTAACGAACCCCATTACTATTGATTGTGTGTGCGGTGGGACAGCCGAAGCGGTGTAGAATCGAGCGAGCAAGGGGAAAAGAATACGGACAGAGCAGTCTCGTTTGACCGCTTCACCACGCGTCTGCGGGACAACAAGCTCGCGTTGTGGTTGGTGGTTTTGGGTCGGTGGAATGACTCGTTGCGCCAATGACCGGGGGAGAAATGAAGGAGGAAATGAAGCGCGTTGTTGCTGCACAGGACACCAGGTGCATTGTTGGGACTTAGGTCAGGTACGACTCGGGGGCAGGCGGCACGAACTGCAACAAGACGTCGCAAAGGCTCACCACCCCCACCGGCTTGTTGTTGCTGTCCACCGTCCACACGCGGTGCACCCTGCGTGTGTTGAGGCGCTCAGTCAGTCACAAGCTTGCTTCGTCATCGCCATCGCCATCGCCATCAAGTGGGGCGTTGCGACGTACTTGTTGGCGGTCATGTCGCCGAGTACGTCTTCGAGGGAGTGGTCCATGGTACAGGTGAGGGGCGAGCTGGTGAGGAAGTAGGACACTGGGACGAACATCTTCTGGAGCATCTCCTCCGGCTGATCCGAGGGCTCCAGCTTCAGCTTCTTGATGTCGCTCGCGCTGATGGTGCCCTTCAAATAGCCTGGACGTGCCCAGTGTGGCCGTCGGTCGAGTAAATGAGCACGGGACGATGACCTGGAGAGGTGGCAGAGGGTAGGAAGAGCACCTTGCATGTCGACGACGGGGAGGGCCGACACCTTGTGCTCGTCGATCTTGAGCAGGGCCTCGATCATGGTGGCGTGGGAGGGCACCGTGACCATCTCCTTCTTGGCTCCCGGCGACGCAAAGTCCCTCACGAGCAGACCCCGCAATGACTGTCGGCAGGTACTGCTGTATGAGATCAAAGCAAGCAAGCAAGCAAGCAAGCGAGTGGCTGAGGAACCTTGGGAACGCTCTCCCGGTGCTGATGCAACCACTTGGCCACGTCGAGCTGCGACAAGATGCCCAGGAACTGGGGCAGTGAAGGGGAGGTGAGCAAACGCCACCAACACAGTCTGCAGGGGAGAGAGCTGATGGCCCCAAGCGCGCACC
Source organism: Acanthamoeba polyphaga (assembly GCA_001567625.1). NCBI lineage: Eukaryota > Discosea > Longamoebia > Acanthamoebidae > Acanthamoeba > Acanthamoeba polyphaga. The sequence goes on along the minus strand of LQHA01000114.1, from coordinate 13,999 downwards.
TGGTCCCCCTCCTCGGCAGTGATGGCAATGCGGTGCGTGTTGGGGTCCGTCAGCAGCTTCACCAGCGTCTGGCCTGGGGTCTTGACCGACACTGGCGCCCACGTCGTACGCTCTACTCGACACCACCAACGCGCGAATCAATGCCACGTCCACCAGAAGCGTAGTAGAGGAGAGGGGGGTGGACCTGAGAGGCCGATGAGGGCAGTGACTGGGGTGGCGCGTATCTGGGCGCGCTGATCCTCGTTGAGGGAGGCGAGCTGGTGCTTGAGGGCGTCGAGGTTGAGCTGCTCGCGCTCGAGGCGCTTGGTGCCGCCCAGGGAGCCCGAGAAGCGGCACAGGAAGGCCACCAGGTCGAGCATGTCGATCAGGCCCACGAACCCGTTGCACGTCGCGTCGTAGACGGGCGCCGAGAGCACGTCGTGGGCGGCGAACAGGCCCAGGGCGTCGATCATGGTGTCGGTGGCGTTCACCACGCGCGTGTCCTGCTCCTCGACCAGCGGCTGCACGTTGAGCTGGTCCACCAGCCTGCCCCACTCCTTCCACTCCTCTGCCGGTATGTTGGTCGCCATCTTCTTACTTCTTACAACAAGGTGGTGATGCTTCTCTTCTTCTTCTTGTGTAGTAGCGCAAAAAGGCGTGCCTCTGTGTCGTGTGGTGTCGTGTGGTGTCGTGTGGTGTCGTGTGTGCGGCACACGCAACATGTACTGCAAGCACCGACGAAATTTCCGGCACTCGCCCGCCGGACTGCACAACAAGAAGAAGAAGACGAAGAGGGAACCACACTTCATAATTTCAGGCAAAGTGGAGGTGGAGAGAGGTGGAAAGAGGAGGAGCTCAGGCGACGGCTTCGTCGTTGATGAGCGTGAGTGCCTCCAAGTGGTCCACCAACTTGAAGTCTCGCCTCTTCCACGTCTTGATCGCTTCGTCGTACCGGTCCGACGGCACCTGCCGCGCGACCACACCTTAGCTTAGGTGTCCACCAACAAAGGTGTACCACCTGCGAAGATGAGAAGTGGAGCGTACGAGGATGAAGGAGGTGAGAAAGGTCGACACGTAGAGTACAGGCACGCCCGCTTGCGCCATGGGCGCGGAGATGTAGCTCACCACGCCGGTCTCGACTGTCGTTGTGACAGAGCACACACACGCGGTCATCAGTGTGAGCGTGGCCTTTCGGCTGGGAAAGCTGCTGCTGCTGCTCGCTGCTGCACGTACAGAAGCCGGCCTTCTTGGCTCGCTTGATGGGCCGCCATGCCGAGGAGGAGGAGAGGGCTTGCTTGGGGAAGAGGGCGAGATGCTCCTGGTCGGCGATGAGCGAGATCTCGTCATCCGCGAACGTGAAGGAGAAGAATCGAGACTCACTGCGAACACCACCATCATAGAGGTAGGGTACAATATTAGTACTGAGTCCTATTTCAGTAATATGACACCACCACGACACTGCACAGTGGGGAGAGACAAGAGAGAAGAGGGGTACGGGTTCTCGAAGAAGATGAGTTTGAGCAGAGGTCGCGTGCACTTGGCGATGCGTTCGCTGCTGCACGATTCCAATCACACACCACGCGGAGGACCAAGGCGATCGTGTCAGACCCACCACCAGTTGATCAACCACCAGGTGAGTGCAGGCTGTCCAACTCCTCAAGACGAGCAAACGATGATCAATACATAAATAAAAGGAGGTCATGGGGGTACCTTGCTGCGAAGAGTTGTGTGGGGAAGGTGACGAGGTTGTGTACATAGGGGGACGGTGGAGGCCGTGGGGGCGGGGTGATGGAGTTGGGTTTGCTGGAGCACAGCTTCTTGCCCAACCAATCCAGCGCTGTTTCAAAGTGCGTCTTAGGGACCTGGTGAACGACAGACACAACACAAGCCAAGTAAAGAGCACATGAGCAAACCGCACAGAGAGAGAGAAAGGAAGAGAGAAGTGGTTGGTGTAGACGTTCCACGACGCGGTATGGAGTGAGGGCGTACCAGGACAAAGTCGTGCTGCGCTGTGGAGAGGTAGTAGACGCTGATCTCCTTGAGCGACAGGTACGACCCCACCAACGACACGCAACCAGATTCGGCTGAGAATGGAGCGCAGATGGGAGGTGGAGAGTCAGCGCCCACCACCACCACCACGTCACGTGGTGCATCATCACCAAAGTCAAAGCCAGCAACGTACAGGGGATGCCCGAGGAGCCGATGTCAATCTGAATGACTCGCCACGGTTCCTCCAGCCTTTGGACGGTTTCGTCAGTGGGAAAGAGCGGCATGATGTTCTCGTCCACAATCATCGAAATGCACCCATCGTGCTCTGCAAAGGTAGGTTGTTTCAAGACGAGTCAGCACCACACACCAGCGATGTAAACAAAGTGACACAAAGGATGGTGAAGAGGAAGAAGAAGAAGAGGAAGAGGAAGAAGGGGAAGAACAGAGCCAATCATAATGTGTGGAACATGTGCCACCAGTGGTGTGTAAGTGTGAGTGTTTGGCGTTGTTACCGGTGTAGCTGAAGAATTGCGTGGGGGCGTCGCTCTCGGTGCTGTAGAGCAGGGTCTTAAGGATCGGTGTGCTGCACCGCACCGCGTCTTCCTTCTTCATCCTGTAGAGAGGCACAAAGGACAGAATCAACATCACGTGTCTACGGCAGATCAAATTGGCAAAGAGTCGGTGATTTTTGAATTGAAATTGTGCGTGGAGGCATGCGCTACAGATTTGCCAGGGGAAGGGATAAGAAGTGCCACGTACGAGAGAAGGTAGACAGTTTCAGGGCGAGGGGTGAGGCCAATCCAGCAATCATGGTTGGCGTGCTCGTCCATGGTGCTCGTCTCTCCGGTTGTCCTTGGAATGAACAGATGACCGACCAATTCAGGCAATCAAATGAACACGCAGGCAATCAGATTGTGATTGTCAATCACCGGTGCGCGTGCTTCGAAGAAGAGAACAAGCAAGCAAGAATCTACGAAGGAAACTGTCCGCCCAGCAACCTCTCTCTCCGTGCCCTCCTGGTTGGTCCTCGATGAAATTTCAGACTTATCGAAAACCCACAGCAAGGCGAGGAGGACTTGATCCCACCCAAGCCCCGGCCACCACCTCACTTCGCCAAGACCTTGGTTGGTTGAAGATAACCAGACCACGTTGAACGTACATTCAATCCGGACCAGACGTCCATTCCGAAGCATTCATCATGATGAAACCTGTGTACAAGGGGGGCGGAATGTGCGGTCAAGGGTGGAGCTGGGCACCGAGGAAGCCGCTGTGCGACCCAAAAATGTGTGCAGGGGCGACGCTGCTGCGTGGGTCCATCTCCTCCGGCTTGAGCTCGTCGCTCATGAACATGCCATCGGGCGAGCGCGGCATCTCCATCGGCCCGCTGCCTTGGCCCGACGAGTCGTCGAGCGTCCACAGCTCGAGCTCGAGGTCATCGAACAAGGTGCTCGGCTCGATCAGCTCAGGCGGGAGCTGGATGGCCAGCTCTGGCGGGAGCGCTGATGGACCCAGCGGCAGCCCGAATGTGGGTGGGAACGGTTGCTGATGTTGGTGCTGATGCTGCGCCAGGTGATCGTGATGGCCTTGAAGCTGATGATGGTTCGGGGGCTGATGCTCCTGGAGGAAGGGTGACTGATGTGGCGGATAGGGGAGAAAGGAGAGCGGGGCCGCTGAGGCGACCGATGGCCGCGCGTGCGCAAGCAGCTGCGGCGCGGACAGCGAGCGAGACGAGAGGAATGGCGGCACGGCCTTCTGGTGGCCGCCGGGCTCTGCCAATGGTTGTGATGAGGGTGAAGATGAAGAAGCGTTGATGAGGGTGTGGCCCTGCGAGAGGTAGACCCCGCGGAAGGAACCGGCGGGGGTGCCACCCCCGGGGAGAATGGCCGAGGCGGAGGCTTGCCGCGGCAGCTGCGGCGAGCCGGCCTGCGTAGCCCCGGCGCCTTGCCGCGGTGCCGATCGACGGTTGCGGGCCTTGGTGCGCGGCGACACCACTGGCGTAGATGACTGCGAGAGCTGGCTCGACCCCGGTATCTTCTGTGCCAGCGGAGGCGGCTGTTGCGCAGTGGCCACATTCGGTTGCTGCTGAAGTGAGCCCGAGGGGAAGAGGGTGGTGGTCTGCGACATCGATTCGGCGGACGACGAAGACAGAACCGAGCCGGTGGACCCGACAGGTTGCGTGTAGCCGGCATAGGTTTGCTGCTGCTGCTGCGACTGAAGCCTTCGGGCCTCTTCGCCCTCTTCGCGCTCGAGCACGGTGTCGTACTTGTGCCGAATGAACGACGCGGCGACGTGGCGCTGCTCGAGCACCCCGATGACCTCGATCAGCGCGTGCGCGTATCGTCGGTCAGACTGCATGAAGATGTGGAAGAGGGAGTCGAGGGTGCAGAGGGACGTGGGCTGGAAGTATTCGAGGTCGTTTCGGGCCACCTCGAACGCGTTGATGGCCCACTCCACGGCCATGTTGACGGTTCCGAGCTCGCGGTGGCACTCGGCCTTGAGGGTCTTGGTGGTGAAGAGGATGAAGGCCGTGATGGACGAGTCAAAGTAGAGTGGGCGCGACCACAGCGATGGCATCGACGACGATGGCGACGATGACGTCAGCGTGTCGTTGGTGGGGTTGGCGGTGGTGTTGCCGTTGTTTGTGTCGCTTCTGCCATCGGCGGGGTAGATGAGAAGCTCCTCAAAGTCTTTGAGCTCTTCCTCGACTTCGTCCAGTCTCTTCACCGCCCGCAGATAGAAGGCGTCTCGCTGGTAGGCTTCGTCTTGTGGTGGCCCGTCGATGATGAACGCCCACAGACTTTCCGTCTGATATGGCCACCACATGACAACACGACACACACGATCCAGTCGCAATGGAGTGAGTCACATATACACCGCGAGGAGCACCAAGAGGGGAGGGATGGCACCTTCAATAGGAAGCGCAACGCCTTGTCCATTTCCCCGGAGATGTGAGTGGTGCTGAAGGGGAAGGTGTGCTCCAAGGGCAGATCCATGATCGCGCGCAGAGTCAGCATGATCTGGTTGCGCAGGGTCTCCTCCAGTTCTGGCGCCCCGTGACTGACCAGCAGACAAATGCATTTGATGTACACCACCGATCGCCTCGCCTCGATCTTCTCGCACAGCTGTGCCCGAAAACAAGCAAAACAAAAGTCAAGCCACACGCACTGTACAGCGCAATCACACCGCAGTAGTGGTGGTACCTTCATTGCCATGAGGAGATATTTCGAAGAGACTTGCATGTTCAGAGGGTCAAGCACGTAGAACGAGAGTCCGAACAGGCCAAGCGCAAGCCAGTACAGCTGATGAGCGGGCTTGGTTTGCTGTCGCTCTAGCAGGAACCCAGCCATGCGCAGCGCTCTGGTAAGCAGCTGTTCGGCCGTTTTCATGTCCCCCGATGTGCGAGCGCCTGCAACGGCAATGAAGCAAGGTCAGGTGGGGTATGGCAAAGCAGAGACAGCGGTGTTGCCGAGAGCGCACCAAGAGCGGCGGCAACGTGGAGGCAGAGCGACATCTCAGTGGGCACCATCGACTCCGAAGGCGCAAACACAGAGTCCAGGTTTGCCTGTGCGAGCCACTCGGGCAGGATGGGAAACAGGAGCCATATCTTGTCCCGGTACACCACCAGGAACTGAACTCCACCCCGAACACCACACGCACACCCACACCGCACGCACGCACGCACAAAGCTAAGATAGAGACTGGTACGACAAGTGCATCGTTGGTGGCACTAACCTGGCCAATGCCCGGTGATGAGCGTGGTGATTGGCTAGTCGCCGCAGCTGCGGCCGGTACAGTCATCGGATGTCCGTCCTGCTGCTGCGTCCCTGATAACCTGAAATTAGTGGTTGACTCGTCTAGGTGGTCAAGAAGAGGTGGAGTGCAGGCCCGCCAACTCGTTTACCTGCACTCTCCACGGGCGGAGCGGTCTTCTGTCGGCCGAGCAGCTCGGTTGCGCTCTTCCAGCTGCTGCTGCTGTGGGCGAGGGTACTGCTCCGCGGGTGGGTGGCGTTGGTGGCGGGGGAGAAGGGGCAGTTCTCGCTCGCATACAGCGAATCGCGTTCGGGCGCACTCGAGCTGCGCCGCAGCACGCGCTCCTCTTTGGACACCTTGAGGCTGCGTCGGTTCCGAGGCGTGCTCGCTGCCGGCGTCGATGCTCCTGACGACGACGAAGACGAAGACGAGTTGATGGGTGGTTTGATGATCCATTGCTGCAGCTTTGGCTGTTGCGTGCTGCCGGCGGTGGCGCTCGCGGGCCGCGGAGACGACGAGGGCGTCGAGCGCGGGGACGAGGAGCGCGGCGACGTGGAGAACGAGGAGAAGCACGAGCAGATTGCCGAGCCACAGCTGCACGGGCCATAGGGACCTGGAGTGTGGGTGAGAGCGCCCGCCGAAAGCGAGAGGCCGGAGGGGGGCAACAGCCCGAACCCGCCCTTGTTGTCCGTCTCCGAGTAGGGGACGGGGTGTTCCATTATCCACCCCGAGTCCGAGTAGTGCGTCGAGCCGTGCGCGTTGGAGAACGACGAGCTGCGGCCGCCGTCACCGCTTGAGCGTCCCAGCGAGAACGTCTGACGCGGGGATGGCGGCGAGTTGCAGAAGGTCCACTTTTCCCATCGGTACTGTGGTCGCTTCTGGGAAGATGATGAAGATGAGGCTGCAGAAGAGGAGGATTCGCGGTGAGGAAGGATCGGGCTGGCGGTGTTGAGGTGGTTGGGCACCTCGACCGCCGAGTTGTCGATGTTCATCTCTTCCTGAGAGGAAGTGGAGAGAGATGGGCTGGCGTGTGGCTGCGTAAAGAGGAAGAGGAAGTCAGCCACGACTTCAAAATCTTCGTGTGCCTTCTGGGACCCCCCTCAGAAGTGAGGAACGGGTCAAGTCTCTGAGGTGGACGCCTAACTCCCACGAAGGGGCAAAACCCTTCTGCTGTGTCCTGGCAACTTAGGAAAGGTCAAAGTCGCGCGAAGCTGCTTTCCAATTCAGAGACAAAACACCAACCGAAAGCGGCCAAGCGAAGGGTTTAACCTTTTCCTGGCAGCACATTCCTAAAGCGGCGAATACCTCCCCGTGGCATGCTCCAACCGGTGACGAGACGCAATCGCTGAGAAAATCCGGAAGGCGGCTACCATTCTAGTGACCACCCACGCTCCATCAGTGTTTACAGGGGTCTAAGAGATCAACGATTCTTACACGCAAGATGGGCAAGGAGCTAGGAAGTGGAGGACGAGGTTGCTGTCAGAGGGTCAAGCTTGGCGCCTCTACTATGCAATCCACAAGGCATCCCACCTGAGGAACACGATTAGGCCAGCACGACACGCACTTGGTGAGTCGTCTAGTGATGGCCAGCAGGGTAGTTGTTTGCCAGGCAAGTACCAAGGCATGCTTGCACCCATCTCGACGTGGTAGTGCCAGGCGCGTCGGTAGAGGCCCACGAGCATTCCATGCCCAACGATCAGCATACACCTACAGCCAATATCCACTGTGAGGGGACCAGAAGAGGTATTCTCACGTAGAAGCTCGACTTGGGACGCGCTTGGTCGTACCACATGAAAACGTTCCAGCCGTTCCAGCCGCGGAAGGACGATGTCAAGTACACGAATAGGACTGAAAGACAGTCAGTGTTTGTCGCAATCGCGGCAGAGGGCACAAGTGTGAGGAGTGTGACGTACCACCGGGAACCGAGAACATGAGCAAGAGCACCGGTTTCCAGAATCCCAGCGCGCAAGCGATGATATACTGTGGTAGCGATTGAGGTGGGCAGGATTCAAGCATCACGGTTAGTGCGGTCGAGACGACAGGCGTACGAGGCTGAGCGTACCTCATGCGCAATCGCAGAAAGGAGGAAGGTAGCCCACATGGCTCCGTTGGTGGACAAGTGCAGCGTCTCCTTGCACTCAAGGAAGACGTGGCGGTGCAAGAAGTTGTGGACCACCGAGTTCCACTTCCTGTAGTACTGTGACCAGCCGGTGGCATTCCACCAATCCGTGTAGAACTGCACGTTGGAGGAGAGTAATGCTTTCAGTCCCGTGCTTGGGGCTTGTGAATAGAGATAGGTGTTCACCTGTCGGTCTGCAAAGCGGGTAACCTCCGCCCAAGCGTTGAACCACGAATGCAGAAGACCGTAGAACGCCATCAACGCCACGGCCTAACGGTTGCTTGAGGAGATGAGCAAAACGCTGGCGTGGGCTACAGCGCATTCCGCCAGGCAGAGAGCGATAGCGCGTACCGTGCCAGGCATCATGACCTTGAAGATACCGAGGACGAGGGACTTGTAATCGCCGTCCATCTCCTGGAAATAGGGCATGCAGTACCGCGCAAAGATCGCGTAGGTGTAGAGCACGGTCATGACGGCCTCGAAGAAGGTCGCAAACACGAACCTGACGAACGTTGCCCGAACATGAGTCAGCGAACAGTGTAGAGCCGGCGCACGGGAAGAAGGCGGGGGACTTACCCCCATCGGACGGTCTTGTTGCGCGGGTAGCTGATCTGGTAGACCAGTGTGGGCACCCACAAGAAATAGAAGTACCCCGAGTACGTCACATTGCGCGGGTAGACCTGTACATTGGGGTCCGTCGAGCCGGCCGCCTTGTCCCGTCGCAAGGATCTGCCAGTCGAGACCACAGCACATTAGCAAGACCGGTTGGCTGTTGTTCGAGCAGAAACCATCACAAGGTACGGACCGATTCACCATGAGGTAGGAGTGCATCTTCATCCACAGCCGCATGGTCTCGCACATGATAAAGAAGCTAGTAGCTGGAGGGAAGTTGAAGGCGCGGATGTGCTGTGGCACGTATGCGAACAGGGCCGCCGAGAGTAGTATGTAACACAGATATGCGATCCGCACGGAGAGATGCTGGCTCACTATGGCCTTCTGGAGGAAGGGCGCGCTGAAAGAGTAGAGGAACATCACGCCCCACAGCACCACAGCGTGGTCCATCTGCCCGAACGACCAGAAGAACAGAGAGAAGTCTAGTGCGAAAGCGAACGAGATCGTGAGCCCAAAATGCTGAACGAATGCTGTGGCGAGCCGCATGCGATGGGAACGCACCAAGGATGACTCCACTCTCGAAATAGTTGTAGAGGAGGGTGTTCGCAATGGCAATGAGGAGCACCGATATCCAGATGTTTTTCACTGCACACGGGAAGAGCACATCGAACCATTAGACCTTCGCACTCGTTATCGTGAAGCGCGAACGAAACGCACCCGTTTTGAAGTGGGATATCTTGAGTAGCTCGCTCATGGCCGAAATGCGAGGGAAGTGTGTTTGGTATTTGCTCAGCTGCTTGGGGTTGTTCTCCAGCATCGCATTGAGCTTCTGCTCTATGCACTCTGCCGCCACATCGGCGCTGAAATCCTCGACCACCTGGCCATCAACGCGATTGATGAGCTCACCGCTGTGTACAGGCAGTTCAGACAGCAGACAACATACCGGGATCTCGCTTGGTTCAATGGCCTTGGGCAATCGCGAGGCAGACCGATTCCTGGGTACGGGCGATCCCATAACGTCCCCCGGTCTCTTGTCTCTGGACAGCGGCGAGGAAGGAGCCGAGAGCGTTCTCTCCCGTCGTTCTACGACCTTCTCGAGCAGATGGGCCGACAGCTTTTGGTTAACCGGAGCTGACAGGATATCCAGCTGCGACTGTTTGGAGTCACCGACATGAGTGAGCACAAGTCAGACGACTACTCCGCGCCTAAACGAGAAGGTACTGCTGTACCTTGGACTCTTCCAGTGACGATATCGCCTTGCAGCCCACGAGCTTGAGGATCTGGTTGTCTCCCTTGTCCAGGATTATGTTCATCGGCGTCTGCCCGCTGTCGTCCCTCAGGTGCACCTATGCGACCAGGTCATGAATAAACAAGTGTCTGAAGGTGAGACCTCAACTGGGTAGCGTTCGTTCTCTGGAAGGGGCCTGAGGTTACCTCAGCACCTCGGCCAAGCAGCAGGGCAACCATGGTGGAGTCAGAGGCCGCCACGGCCAGGTGCAGTGCCGTGCGCTAGAGGCAGAGGAACACAGAATAAGCTGGTGTTGCTCTGGGTTCTGTTCATTGAGGAGGGAGCCAGGTGTACGTTTCCATCCTGCGGGTTGGACCAGTTGACGTTGATCTCCTCCTTCTCGAGCAGGCTAATCACTTGAAAGAGATTTTTCTCCCGTATTGCTACGTGCAGCGCCTGCAAAGAAGCATGTAAGGATCTTCTGCAATCTTCCGGACACTGCTCAGGAGGGAGAGGTTCGGTACAAGTTCATGCTCTGGCGTAGGACCATCAAACACGTCAGCCGAATCTTGGGAATCGAGCCCTGGGGAGAACGACAATCTTCGACTCATCTTCTCCTCGTCGAGAAGAGCAAAGAAACAGGGATATATGGAGAGCCACTCCCTTTGTTCGAGTCGCTGCGAGATGCAGAACCTTCGTTGCCGTCTGTAGATGTCCCGCCGAGGAGATGCAGAAACAAAGAGAAACGAAGGAAATGTTGCGAGAAAAAGTACGCTCTCTCAATTTCTTGACCTTTTGGACCACTCGCGGTTTTTGACACTACACAACATCCAGAAGCGAGCGATCAGGGCACGCAACAGCGCTCGGGGAGGCTCCACTCGCCACGCACGATTCGCAGCTTGGGTCGCCTGGTCCTCGCCGCGCCGTCTCTGCTTCTGGTGCGCCCGATCCACGCCACTTCCGGCCTCGCGTGCGCTTTCGCGTCCTCCGGCGAGTGACCTTGGCCGTCGCCTGGCCCTTCGCCTTCGCCTTCTGCGCTGCTGCTGCTGCTCGTGCTCCCCTCTTCGCCCCTGAGTACTGTCAGGCCGTCCTCGCTGGCCGAGTCCCAGGTATCGAAGGTGATGAGGTCGCAGCCTTGGCAGTAGAGCTCGGTAAGCCCGGCAGGCAGCATCGGGTACACGTAGTCTGAGATGTGGAAGCAGAAGGACACGTCCAACACCTTGAGGCGTCGTGGCAGCACAGCGATGTCGTTGTCGGCAAGACAGTAAATTCGGGAGAGCGAGAGCGTGTGGAGGCGCGGAAGGGACTGGAGATAGGCGAAGGCCGAGTAGGTGGCGATCGAAGGCGACGAAGGAAAGTAGGAATAGTAGGGACCCGATGACGTGAACGGGTTCTGCTGGCTGTAGAGGCTCCCCAAACGCCAGCAGGCCTTGAGGTCGAGTATTTCTGCACGCAACGGAGAGGGACCGATAAGGGGGTGTTCGCAGGGCATAATGGGCCGTTACGTTTCACGTACCCAAGTTCTTCAGATGTGGCAATAATCGGAGAGCGTTGGCGTTGATGTCGTGCACCTAGAAAGGCGGGCTGTCAGCCAAAGACCAGCGTAAAGGTTCGATAGCTAAGGCTGAAAATGCAGTACCCCGCACAGGTTGAGAATGGTGAGTGTTGTGGGGAGGTATCGCAGGATCTGATTGCTGAGCTCGAAACACTTGGACAGGTCCATGTGTCGCAGTCGTGGCAGCTCCGCACATAGCGCTTTCACTGTACAGCCACACCCACCACAAGCGCGGGTCAGCAAGAGGGTCCGGGCTGCAACAACAATATGAGGCAAGCCAGATCACTGAATTGGCGGAAGAGTACCCTGGTCATCATCAAGCCCCTCACTGTTCTCCATGGACAAGTGGCGAAGGTTCTCGGGGAAGAGGGTGAACCTCGAGTGCTCGTCCGACGCGTAGAACGTGAAGCCACGGAGGTTGCCGTTCACCAGCGAGACCGAGGTCAGGTGCGGGAAGTTGACCCGAATGTGCATCAACGTGTCCAGTATTTGCCCTGCCACAACACGTTAGAGTCGAGCTTGGTTTGTGCCTGAGGCCACGAGCTCAACGTGCAGCTAGCCTACAGTGCCGCCGCGTGTGAAGTTGAATGGAAAAGGATGGACCAGGCACCGCCGGTGCGTACCTTGGTCCAGCTTGGCGGCGTCGATGCGAAAGGCCGTGCGATGGGGCAAAGCCGACCGGCGCATCGATTTGCACACGCCGCACACCGCCGCCAACGACGACGGATCGCAGTGCGATAGGATTTTGTCCCACATCTCGTTGGGCAGGCTTGGCACGGGCTTCTTCGCCACCCACTTGTCCACCGGTTTCGAGGTGGACTTTTTCTTTCTCCTTGGTGCTTGGTGCTGCTCGGATTGGTCACGTTCGGCGCTCCTCCCCGTCGCGAGGTGAAGATCAACCTCGTCGGCCCCTCTATGCACCTTCTTGAGCACCCGCTCATCGGGGTACCCCATCTGGCAGTCGGCTCCAGTTGCATCTTGGCGCCCTGATCGCAGGTGGTGCTCAGGCGGTGCTGTGCGCATGGGGTTTCGATGGATGTATGGGCATTCGCCCCCACGCTGGCAGCCTCGGGGCGAATTGAAGAATTTGCACGTCACGCTGTGCATCCGTGCGGATCAGATAATAATCTTGCATACTCCTCCCCGAGCGAGCGCTTTCAGTCTAATCTCCCTGCTTCCTCTCTCTTTTTCTTTTTGGTTATTTATGATATATGACGTCAGCAAGCCTCTTAACTGTTGGCCTGGTCCGCTGTTGGCTCTGTACAAAGCACGAGGAAAGGAAAGAGAGAGAAAGGACAAAGCGAGGAGCTGGGGTACAAGCTGGCGGTGCCTCATCCCCAGAAGTTGTCGATGGCGGCGTCTATGCCGTGAGCCAGGGCGTACTGCACGAACTTATCGGGGAACGACGCGGACTTGGCTGTGGTCCAGACGTGCGGAGTGGTGAGCGCAAAGGCGCGGAGGTATGTGAGTGTCTGGGCGGACGTGGGGGACGTACTCGGCGAGAACTCGAGTTCCTCGAACTTGACTGAGTCGTGGGCCTCCACCACCGAAAGCAGCTGCTTGGATAGCTTTCGCAGGGGACGATTGACCTGAGACGCGGTACAGGGAACGCACACGTCAGGCAGGGCTAACTAGAGAGGAAAGATCTTTGATGTTGCCACGGTACGCACCATGAGGCCAAGGCAGGCAATGACAGAGCGAGACAGCTTGCGCTTGGAGATGGTGTCGGCAGCCACCATGGCCAGCCGCGACGTCAGCTCCTGCGGCAACAGCAAAAATAACAACAGTTAACAAACCAACACAAAAACTGAAGAGCGTTGCAAAGGCAAGAAGTGTGATTGAGTGCGCACAACACGACACGCGAGGGGGGAGGTACCTGACTCCTGAACTCGGCGCTCATTTCCTTCTCGAGGGTGGCGGACACCTTCTCGCCCAAGTACTTCCAGCCCCAGAGCACGAACACCTTGCCCACCATCTCGCCCACCGAGCTGAGGGCCTTGCCGGCCACGTCCATCGAGATCTTGTTGGCGTACTCCTTGACAATCGCCTTGGCTCGCGAGTCCTGTTTTTGAACATACACGACACACTGTAAACCACTAGATCGCGTGGAGTAAAATGGTAGGGTGAAGGCTGTGGCTTGGCCCACCTTGATTGCGAATGAGACCTCCTGGGCCGAGAGGAACGCTTCCTTGGCCAAGTCGGGCAGGATCCGCGAGGTCTCATCCACCACTTTCTCCAGCCCGAGCTGCGCCCCAATCGGCCGGTGATGATGACAGGCCCAGTCAGCCAAAGAAAAGGAGCATTGGTACAAGAAGGAGAGGGTGGAAGCCACCGTGGGTGTCATGACGGTGACGGCGCCGCAGTCCTCGCAGAAGAGTTGGTTTGTCGATTTTTTGTACATCACGTCGTCGCCCGCACACGACACGCACCAGTTCTGTGGATAGATCTTCCTGTCTACGGCCGATATGCACGACGCACAACGCGCAATGCAATATAATCAGGCATGAGCGATCGGGTGGGGTTGGCGATGGGAGATTGGATTACCAGCAACGACCCGGAAGATGCCGCGACAGTTGGTGAACTCGTACTGCTTGATGCTCTCCTCCAATTCGTTCAGCTGCTCTGCCGATGCGATGTCGGCCTACACGACACACACACACACACACACACACACACACACACACACACACACACACACACACACACACACACACACACACACAATCACACACACACACACACACACACACAATCACACCACTATCAT
>LQHA01000113.1:0-18462 GCA_001567625.1 Acanthamoeba polyphaga | reverse complement strand
GAGAGAAGAGAGAGAGGGTGAGCAACGTACATAGACAACAGAGAGAGAGAGGGTGAGCAACGTACATAGACAACAGAGGCAGATAGTGGCTTTCAGATTTTTACACATTGCTTTTCGTTTGAAGGGAACAGTGACTTTTTTGAAGTCCTGACCCGCCTCTTCTATCTCCCTCGCCTTTCGCGCCACCTGTTCCAAGGCATCGCCTCTCTCCAATATTTTATCTGCATAGATATGCGTGCGTGGACGTCTGAGGAGAGCGGCGAGCCGAACAGGCGACAGCAAAGACAGCGAGGGAGGGACGACGACAAAGAAGAAGAAGAAACGAGTGCAGGAGGAGCAACACAGGACAAACGCACAACTCCGACATTTACATGCATACACGCACGCGAAGGAACGAACGAACGAATAGTGGAGGGGAGAGCCCGTACCAACGTTGCTCAGCATGGTGCCCTTCACGTCCTCCACCTTTTCCATCACCTCTCGAAGTTTGTCCGTTGTGTCGTCCGAGTAGTAGAGCTGAAGCAGAGAGAGAGAGAGAAGTGGAAGGAGGGTGAGATACCGTGCCACGCACTTTGAAACAGCCATTGCCCTTCGCCGCACCATCTTCTGTTTGAGGATGGACTGGAACGTTTGGTTCATGTCGTAGGGTCGGGCCTGCATCGACTCGCGTAGTCGGTACTTCGAGTGCCACTTCTCTCGAATGTCCTTCAGGAAGCTGAATGGCAGCCTCTGCAGGTGCAATTCATTCCTTTAATCAATTGCTCGTAAAATGCCACAATAAGGATGTAAAATTGTACCTGACCGTGAACCGCTTGCGCAACACACATGAAGACGATTCCGTCTTCCATGATGTAGTGGAAATGGTACCTGAATGATGGAGATAACGGAAATTAGAACTTGAATGAACGAGGAGCAGAACGAAGAATGGGGGAGGGGAGGCGGACGTACTTCTCTGTGATGTAGGTCTTCTTGTGGTTGTGCATTCGGGCGCAGATCTTCTTCAAAACTTTCTCCGATAGAACGCTGCAGACCTGGGCATCGTAGGCCGATTCTTTCAAAGGCGAAGAGCAGGATGCCAGAATCTTCTCCTCGTAGGCCACCAGGGAGTGGATTATGCAGGAGGTGTCGCCTCCCCCCTTTCCCATTTTTGTGTGTTGCAGCTGCGGATTATATTACCGAATGGCTGGAAGAAGCTGCGAAGACGAAGAAGGTGCTGACTGATTGATGCTGCGCTTCTGGCTTCAAGTTCTGGAGAAAGGGGAGGAGGCCCGCACAGTCGCCAACGCCCACGACAGTAGCAGTAGAAGTCTTGTGCTTGGCTGCCGCTTCTGTCGTTCGCCACCCCCGCCTGGCAACGTTCAGGCCACCTAGACCAAAGTTGAACCACCCAAAGACTTATTTCTGGTCGACACCGTTCATGCCCCCAAAGCACTTCTTCGATTTGCCTGGATGAGCACGGAACAACACGCTTTGAGGTCCTGCGGGTAAAAGAAGGGCACCCTACAACGAGTGCTCACGACCAACTGCGAATGAGGACGCGCCGTCGGGCGCCTCGGGCCGAAAATAACTGACCACTGGCGCCGCACCTTGTTCATGGTGGCCTTGGTTTCAGCCACCAGTAGGGTCACCACAGATGAAGAGTGGCTCCACTCCCTGGATACCCAGCCGCGCTTCCGTCGTCATCGACAGGTGAACGGAAGGGCCAGCCGAGCTAACGGCTGCAACGTGCGCGGCACGCGCCTGGGGGCGCAGCTGGAATTCAAATTTTTCTTGTTCCTGCCCGACACACAGAGACATACCCACTCTCTCAAGTTCAATAGCTGCGCCAGTGTTGTTCTTCTCTCGTGAGAAAGAGAGAAGGGAGGAGGGATGCAACTCGGCAGCATCTACCTCAAGGACAAGGAGGCAGCCATCCCCGAGGTTAGGCGGTGGTAAGGGGGCTCTCTTTCTCTTTCTCTCTTACACATCACACTCGCTGAAGAGCGGGTCTCTCG
The DNA here is from genome assembly GCA_001567625.1 of Acanthamoeba polyphaga. Taxonomy (NCBI): domain Eukaryota; phylum Discosea; order Longamoebia; family Acanthamoebidae; genus Acanthamoeba; species Acanthamoeba polyphaga. The sequence continues at coordinate 16,468 of LQHA01000113.1, read as the reverse complement.
CCCACCCAGAGATGCGCCATCTGGCTCTGCGGTTCTACAGAGAACCATCTTTCGGCATCTTCATTCTTTTTTTGTCCTTTTACTTGTCCACCATCGTTGTTGATGTCTGTGACACGCCCTCTTCTCTCTTTCTTCTCTTTCGCTTTTTCTTTTTTAGGCCTTCTCTCTTGCGCACCTCCCCACTGTGTGACTGATCGTTTCCTTCTTCCGCGACGGTTGGCCCTTCCTACAGGCTGCTGGACACCTACAAGGTGGTGCCGGGGTCCATGGTGCCCAAGAAGCAGGTCTACGACGCCTACCGGGCCTTCTGCGCCAGCTGCGACTTCGAGCCGTCCGATGTGTCATCGTTCGGCAAGATATTCAAGCGCGTCTTCCCCGATGTGGAGCGCAAGCGGCTCGTCAAGGGCTGGCACTACAACAACCTCGCCCCGCGAGCCAGCGACACCACTTCATCGTTGTCATCTTCGACACCCAGCGCTGGTGGCACCGAAGATTCGTCGCCAGCCACAGCGCCAGGCGATCGGCTGTACCACTCGGACCCGGTGGTGCCCACGGCCTCGTCGCGCGGAGGGGCACGGCGGCACCTGGCCACCCGACCCCTGTCGCCACCGCCTCCGCGACCCCCACTCGCGCAGCGCGTCCCCCGTGTCAGGGGGCCACCACCCACTTCACCACCAGCTTCACCGCTATCCCCACGGCCCGCTCGCGCTCGCCTTCGCCATCTTCGGCGATCGTGCGACGCGCCCACAGCCAGTCGCCCGTGTCCAGCTCGCACCACATACGCACTCGCGCCCACACCCACACTGCGCCGCTCCTCTCGCCCGCCCCGCTCCGACCGACAGCAGTGTCGGCCCCATCTATTCCCATCCAGTGCCGCTCTACCACCCCCCACCCTCAAATCTCCAGCCAGCTCAGCATCATCAGCAGCATCAACTTCCACCTCACCCACCTGCTCCACATCAGCAGCAGCATCAACCGTACCCGCTCACACAGCACGCAATCTTTCACCACCATCAACACCACCCTTCGTACTCCCCGCAGCCGCTGCCTCATGGTCATCAGTACCACCCACAGGCCTGGGCCGGACCTCCACCACAACAGCTACACGCCAACGCGCCAGCGGGTGCGTCGTTCAGCCCCTCTTTGGGTCCCCTGCTGGAGGCCGCGGGTCACCACCACGTGCGGCGGAACCGTAGCCGGCCACACGACCCCGCGGATGTGGAAATGGCCGAAGGCGAGGCGAGCAGTGGCTCACGGGAAGATCCCAGTGGCGCGGCGGCGGCGACCACCACCATGACGATGCCGACCACAACGACAACGACGACAACGACTCCAACATCTACGCTTGTGGCGCCCTCAAGTTCCCCTGGTAACGGACAACCCTCTTCCTGGCTCCATCTTTGCTCGCTCGCCGCGACGGTGGCCCTGTGCTCGGAGTTACTTTTTTTTTTGATTATTTGAACTCACGGACTTTTTTTTTCGCTGTGTTGATGCAACATCAACTTCGTCAACATCAACATGTCCAGGTACATCGATGTTGGATGCGTGGGCTGTGAGTGCCGGCACGCATATGCAGCTGACGAGCGAACTCGAGTACTACGTGAGCGTCTACCAGCGGGAAATGTGGGGCCTCCAGTACGCCCCCACTTCTTCCTCTTCTCTAGATCCGTGTAGGAACATCTCGCTGGCCGAGGGACTGACGTTGATCACATGTGTGACCCTATTGGCTTGGTGTCTTGTCATATCAAAATGTCTGGCGTGTTACACTGCAAGTCCCGTAAATCCGGCGGCGCTCGGCACGGAACTGCTGCAGTACCTACAGACCACGGAAGACGGAGCGCGGGAGCGGACGCCACTCACCATGTGCAGCCTCTTTGCCTTGAGCATGGGTACGCCAGACCGCCTCTGGCCCCACACGAAGCACCACGAGTAAGACTAATCTCACTCGCCAGGCTGCACCTTGGCCGGCGACTTCCGAAGAGGCAGGGAGTACTTGAACAAACTGAGGTTAGTGCCGCTCTCTCTCGTCTCGTGAGTGTTGTGTTTCGTCGCAGGATCTTTTTTCAACTTTTTCTCCCGCTGTGCTACACCAGGTTGCAGGTGAGCCAGCTGTTCGACGAGAGCAACTACGACGTTGCGTGTGTCCTCCGCCATTTGCCGCTGCTCGTGCGGTTCTATGCCGAAACGGAGCAGGGCCGGGAGAACAGCGCGTACTACCTCACCCTGAGCCAGCAGATCTGCGCGCACATCGGCGCGGTCAACGACGAGAACTACCTCATCACGCTCAAGATGCTGAGTATCTACGAGCGGTTAGACATCGACGACAAGATCACCGCTGCTTTGAGCCAGCCCAGGGTACGACATTCATTTTTTCCCCCAGCAAGGCAGGAGCGATCGGCTCGTTCGAGTTCGTCGACTAACGACCGAGCGCTGTTGCGTGGCGTTGTGTGCGTCACTTAAGTGGCGGAAACGATGGGCCAGAGACGACCCGTTCATCGAGAACTACAAGTACGGAAAGCTAACAGAAATGGCGCGTGACTACCTATACGAAATACCCAAGAATGTCCTGTTGCTGCTAGACCCACCATCGACCAACGGTGCGTGTAGATTCACTGAGGGTGGCACATTTATTGTGGGCCTGATACTGAAGCGTTTTTGTGGGCGTGCAGCGTCGCCGAAGCCACTCCACGACGGCATCATCGAACAGCTGAGTCGGATCGATGAGTGGGAGACAAGCGTCAGCGACCTGCAGGAAACGTACGGTGCCATCCACACGCTCCGGCTTGTGCGGGCCGCCATCTTCCTCTTGCGGACCACGTGCCACACCGCCATTCACCAGACCGACGACGCGCTCGAAAGGTACAAATGTCACATCACCTCCCAATGCTTCTTCTTTGGTCTCACATCACGTGTGCGTTTGGCAGTGCGACCGATTTTGTGCAGCTCTTGTTGGAGCTCATGCGACCATACCAGATTGTGTGTTGCATCGAGCTGTCTTCGAAGACCGTGTACATGCACTCGCTGATCCAGACACTCCTTCACGCCGGCCGCTACGATCAAATTCAGGTAAAATCACACAGACTAGCTCCTCCCACTAACGAGTGGTGGTTGACGCATGACCTTTTCTGTGCTCGGTGGCGCCCTACAGGAGCTCACAGAACTGGCCCTGTCGTTGGCCCAGGAGTGTGGGGCGATCAATGCCTTCTGTCAGTTCATGCTGGATTCGCTATCGGCTCACCATCACCGACTGCGGGGAGGCGCACCGTCGTCGCCCATGATCTCCTCCATGCCGTCGCCCTCCGTCACGCTGATGATCACCTCGGCGCCACCGTCGCCGCCCTCTGTCACAGTCCCACCGCCGCCACTGCCCTCCTTCCCCTTGTACACAACGCCACATGCCATGCCCACGCTTCCGCCACTCCTCCTGCCGCCCGGCCTTCACGACCCTTCGTCTTCGTCTTCATCTTCCTCATCGTCACCATCATCAGCGTCCTCCTCATCTATCTCCTCGACTCCAGTGCCGCAACACTATTCGTCTTCCATGCCTTCGATGATAGCTCCCGAACGCCCGGAAGACCACGACGTCGAGAGCCTCCACGCCTACCTCTCCTCCTTCCTCGACCAAAACATGTAAATACTGCTCTTTGGTCCGGGAATGTATCAATACAACCAGTTGTACCCTCCATCGAGCTGACGTCAGCATCACGACAAGAAAAGAGGAGAAACGAAAAAGAAACAGAAAAGAAACGGAGAAAACGAAAAAGAGCTCTCGCCGAGGAAGGTTCTGGCTCCATAAGCACACAGGATGGAGCGTTTTGGTGGCCGCAGGAGCGGGCTTGTGCTGGCACTGGTAGCCCTGGTGCTGGTGTGCTGCTTCTCAAGTGGGCAAAGTACGTCAATCAAGATCAACAACGACAACGTTGGAAAATTCCTGCGGCCCTTCGCCTCCTCGACCAACTTCACCGAGTTGGGCAAGGAGATGCTCGCCATCATGAACACCACCGTCGATCCGTGCACTGGTGCTCCTACCTCCACTCACTCAGCCCTCTCCAAACCCGGCCCCAAGCTCACGCGAGCTCACACCCACTGTCAGACTTCTACGAGTACTCGTGCGGGAGCTGGCTGTCCTCCTTTCCGCTACCCTCGGACGCCTCCCGCTTTTCACTCGCCACCGACTCAGTGAACAAGAAGAATCTTTTGACCCTCCAGAAGGTGCCAAAACCTGAGGCGCCTCGGGTCGCCTGCTCTGTGGTCCCTGAGTTCTCACTCAGGGGGTGATACGCGCACAGATCGTGGCGGATCCTTCTGGCGAGTGGCCCGTGATCGGTCCGTTCTACAACTCATGCATGAACATGGACCTGCGGGACGAACTCGACTACACCGTCTTGGAGGAGCTGCTGTCGGAGCTGGATGTACCAATCGGCCGCACACACCACCTCTCACTTGTGCTGAAGCTCACCACCCTCCACGTTCACGCACAGGGAATCAGCTCAGTCGAAGACCTCATGGTCGCTGTGGGCGTACTGCACAACGTGGGCGTGCCTGCGCTCTTCTCCATCGGGTAAGTGCCCATGCGCGATGAGCCATATCTTGTGGAATGGACAAGATGTCGAGGACTAACCGGTCCTCGCCCCACTCAGGGTATCTCCTGATGAAATGAACCCCTCTTCGAACATGCTGCAGCTCTCTCAGGGTGGCCTCTCCCTTGACGTGCCCGACGATTACAATGGTACGGCCGTAGCTGTTCGACGATTGCATTGTACTGCAGTTTTGATTTGGCGCTTACCCTTCTTCGTGCTTTGACCACAAGCGACCGACAATGCCACCGCGAAGTTGGACAAGCAGTTCATCCACTATGTCGCCAATTTGACCTCCTTCGTCTACGGTCCTCAATCTGTACGCCGTTATTGCGCTTTGTTAATCTATGTACTCTAGCCGTGGAGTGCCAAATAACACCGCCTCTTTCTTCCACAGAGGCAGTACGCGCTCGACGTCTTCACCGTGGAGCAGACCTTGGCCAGCGTGTCAGAAGATCCCGCAGATATGAGGTGCACACCAGTTCGTCTCCTGCGTTTTGCAAATTCGCTCACTCGTGTCTGTCGCTCAGGGACCCTTACGCGACCTACAACAACCTCACCCTGGCCCAGCTCTACGCCTTGACGCCCAACATCCCTGCTGAGGCGTGGCAAAGCTACTTCGATCACGCCAACATTCCCTTGGGTGAGTATCCCCCTTCGGTCCTTGATCGCCAGGTAGTTCAGCTACTAAAGCACATCACTCTCTCAAGATTACTCCTCCGACTCTGTCGTCGTGAATGTGGCGGTGCCCACTTTCTTTGCTGGGCTGTCGTCCAACATCGGTAAGCCTCCGCTGCACCTCTGGAGCCCAGCCTTTACCATGTAATACTAATACTCGGGGTGGCCACCAGCGATCTTGACCAATCAGTTCCTGGACTTCAGCATGTTCTCGAACTACCTGCGATACAAGCTTCTGGACTTTGCCGCACCGCACCTCTCCACCCGATTCGTCGATGCCCACTTTAGCTTCTACGGCACCATTCTCTCCGGTAATGTGTTTCTGGCTTCTTCGTGACGAGTTGCTGCTGGCTTAGTGGCTCACACGACGAGTGTTTGCGCTGTGCTATGCAACAGGCCAACAGCAGAATTCGCCACTGTGGAAGCGCTGTGTGCAGCAGACCGACGTTTCGCTGGGTGAGCTGCTCGGCCGCTATTTCGTCAGCTATGCCTTCTCGCCCGCGGCCAAAGATCTGGCTGAGGACATGATGACCAGAATCGAGAACGCCTTCCGCAAGGATCTGCCTGGTGAGCTCTCCTCGCTGTTGTTGGCTTTGTTGTTTGTGTTGTGCTGGACACTGATCAGCGATGGGCTGCTAGGCGTGGACTGGATGGATGACGTCACCCGTAAGCTCGCCGAGGAAAAGCTGTCGATGGTGGCCAAGCTTATCGGTACCCTCGATCAAGGCCCTGTGCTCAATTTGATCTGGGAGGTGCATGAATAACGCCTAGCTCATGCACAGGCTATCCGGAGCACTGGAAGGACTACTCGAACCTCAACATTGACCGCGAGACATACCTGGCGAATGTGTTGGTCACTTCGCAGTTTGCTGCGGAAGATCAGGTACCAGCACCGCCTTAGAACCTCTCGCAACAACTTTGTTCTCTGAAGAAGCCTGTGTTTGCTTGGTGGTACAGTTCGCCCAACTGCCGCTCCCAGTCGATCGCTACCGGTGGGAAATGACCACGCCCACTGTCAACGCCTACTATGAGCCCTCGCTCAATGAGATTGTGTTCCCTGCCGGCATCTTGCAGGTAACCGACCCTCGGGTTCGCAACAGTGCAGCTGGTGTGGTGCGCTAACCAACTCGCCCACGATTTAGTCGCCTTGGTTCTTCGATGTGGATTACCCGCCTCAGATCAACTACGGTGGAACCGCCTCGGCCATGGGACATGAGCTCACTCACGGATTCGATGACCAGGGAGCCAATGTATGTTGCATTCACCCACCGCCTACCATTGAAACTGATCTCACACTTGAGGAATTCCCAGTATGATGGCACGGGCCGGCTGCACCAATGGTGGCCGCAGAAGGTGAAGGACCGCTTCGTTGAGCGGACTCAATGCGTTGCCGACCTGTACTCGGGCTTTGAGGTAGGGACTGCTTTGACTTCCAGTCATGAAGGTAGTTGTGATCGCGAGTTCTCAAAACGTGAACCTTTCCTGCAGGTCCTGCCGGGTCTCTTCCTCAATGGCAACCTCACGCTGGGCGAAAACGTGGCCGACATCGGAGGCTTGCATGCTTCGTATGTGGCCTACTCGGACTACGCCGCCTCGCTTCCCACGCCCCCGCCCGAAGTAATTCCCGGCGTCAACGACAAGCAGCTCTTCTTTATCGCCTACGCCATCTCCTGGTACGCACCCGCGCCAGCATGCGCCCCAGCACCAACGCCCGCCCCAGCGCTGATCGCCGATGTGTTTGCGTTCAGGTGTGAGATCGACACCCCGGAGGCGCTCACCAGGCAGGTGAAGTCGAACCCGCACTCGCCGGCCAAGTTCCGTGTCAACGGTCCCGTGTCGCAGTTGCCCGCCTTCGCCGAGGCCTTCAAGTGCCCCGCCACCGCGCCCCTCAACCCGCCCACCCGCTGCAACGTCTGGTGATGATTCCCACCCACATTCTTCTCTTGGCATTCAAGGAATGTCGCATTTTCGCTCTATTTACGCGATTGGTGGAGAAGCCGTGTGTACACACTTCAATCCGTTGAAATCTACGCTTGCTGCCCAAATCAGTGCTGGCACTGGTGGAGAGCACCGGCCCAGACGAAGTAGAGGGACAGACTGGAGCGCGTAAACGAAGATGAAACGGACGCTTTCGTCCTGCACCGAGGAGGGAACGAAGACCGATGCACGGTCTGCCGCGCCGTATCGTGATGGAACTGGTACCGCCACTACCAAAAAGGCCCGCGTTATGGGGAACGACCTGGCCGGAGGAAGGGAGCACGTTCCATCCAAGAAGGAAAAGAGGCACGAAGCGAAGCATGGCAACAAGAAGAAGAGGAAGAGGACCGGAGCGTGCCTCGTGGCGGAGGGGTATGACGAGGTGCTCACCTTTCTCGGCACGCTCGTCAACGAGTTCAAGCCGACCCACGTCAAGTTTCCCTCTGCCATCCTCATCGGCTCGCGAGCGCCTACTACTGGGATCCCGTACGTGCACGAGCCACCCCGTTTCGCAGGGCGCCGCTTCCGTCCTGATGGTCGTGGTGCCTTTGCTGCAGGACACGATGCGCACGCCAGACGACTGGAACCTGGTCATCCTGCCGTGGGCGCTCGAGAACTGGCTGGCCATCAACCACATCACCATGACGAAGCCCGAGAGCGTATGCACACATGTGGCACCAGGCACCGGTTCGCGTGGTGATGATTCTCATTGCTTGTCGCGTGAACAACTCATGCAGAAGCTGAAGCTGTACGAGTACGTGCTGCCCAATCCCCGGCTGCCCGAGGCGGCGCTGCCCAAGCGACCACCCGGACAGCCCCACACTCTGGCCAAGACGTGGCGGGTGGACTGCGTGATCGACCAGCAGGTGCTCCACTTCGATCTGTGCGCCAAGTACCTCTACGACCGTGCCGTACAAATGCAACCATCCAGCAACTGCCTCCTGTTCGGTAAGCCTGCGCACCAACCCACCAGTGGCCACAGGTCTGTGTGATGTGTGGTCTGTTGGTCTCACCATTTCCTGATGTGGTGCAGACCTGGTGGCCAACTTTTTGATTTCGCACAAGGAACGCATCACGGCGGTGAAGCCGTTCCCCGGCGGGGGCAGGGCGATGGTGGCGCCCTTGGAGCTCTTGGAGGCCATCAAGCGGTCACACATCTATTGGCCCGGGGACTCCTGGCACAAGCACATTCACGACCTCCACGCCCTGCGAAAGAAGCTCGAGCAGAAGGCCGGGTCCAAATTTGACGAAAGCCAGAGGTACCAGCCTCAGCCCTTGGCGCTGAGCCGGTGAGCGTGTGGAGCTCACCCGACGACGCACCCATACCAGGTCGGAGGAGACCCTTGAGTTTCTCCAGCGGAGGTACCGAGAAACTGAGGAGAGGATGGGCGTGCCCGGCATGCATCTCGATTTTGACACCAGTACCTCCCGTTCTGGCCGGGTACCACTACGTCACACACAAGACTTCACCCGAGATTGCCCAATGCTGAACCTTTCCGTGTGCGGTGTGCGGTGCCACACAGGAGTTTTCGCACCAGCACCAAGCCTACCATCGGGTGGTGGCTCGCGGCGAACTCCCAGTCTACGAAGAGCTCCAGAGGTGAGTGTCGAGCTCTTCGTCGCTTGGTGGGTGATGGTCTCTCAAGCGCTAACTGATGTGTTTGGTTGTGAACAGAAATCACGTGTTGTCGATGGACGTGTTCAACAATCTGCGACACGAGTCGAAGCTCAAGCTCATCCGCGAGGAGGTGATGACCCTCGCTCTGGAGCGACGTCTCAACGACACCTCTACCGCCGAATCAGCCTTTGCCGATGCCTTGGAGATGTACGGCCCCACTTTCCATTCTTTTTGTTGAGTGTTGCTAACATGTCGTGTCGTCGCGTCGCGTCGTCGTGTCTGTTCACTTCAGGTTCTGCACGGTGTTGACGAAGGGCAAGCTGCGCGACTTTGCGCTGGACCACTACCCCGAGCTCGAGCGCGCCAAGCCCGACTTTGTCGCCCTCTGCGAAGAGGAGGCCAGCCGCAAGCCCGGCTTCGTGGACGGCGATGACGGCGACGTGTCCCCTGCCGCGGCCGACGCCCACCAAAGCCTCCAGAACGCCGTGGCCACGTGTCCCGTGCTCAACCTTCCCGACCACGCCCCGCCGGACCACCTCGACGGAGGTGCTGGCTGCGCCTGCGCAACTACTCTGCCCTCCTGTGAATATTGAATAAATAAACAAATAAATAACCCATAACATTTGCAACATGTAAGGTTGTCAACATGTTGACATCAACATGTGATTGACCCTGATGGGGGCAAAATATGCGAATGTATAGGCTGTTGGTTGATGGCAGGTTTGGGTTAGGCGATGGGGCACTGCTGGAGGGCTTGGAAGTTGGCCAGCGCGATGAGCGACATGGCGTAGGTCATGGCGGGCGACGACCAGTACGGCCACGCCGAGCCGGGGGTGTTGAAACCTGCAAAAATCGGAACGCGTGAGCTTCACAACACAACGCACAAGGCACAACACACGACACGAGGAGTACCCAAGAACTGCTTCGGGGTCGTCATGCCCCACCACTTGAGGTCGATCATCTTCCGGTAGGTGCTGTCCGGCACCACGCCCTTCATGCCGTACACCAGATTGAACCAGTCCTGCGCGTCGTCGGGAAGCGTGCCGGTGATCGGATCGAGCGCCGTCCCGTTCCTGAGGAAGCAGGGTACGACGTGGGTGAGTGGCTTACACAGTGTGCGAGCATGCGTGGCCGGGCTGGGAACACACGCACCGGAGATGAGCGTAGGTGGCCGGGTAGCTCCAAGGTGCTGTGGTGTCTCCCTGATGACATGCAAACCTCATGTCAAGCGTGTGCATGTGCGATTGTGGGCGTGTGTGCGTGTGCGTGTGCGTGCGTCGTGTGCGTGTGCGTGTGTGCGTGTGTGCGTGTGTGATGCAAACCTTCATGGACCCCGAGAAGAAGGCGTTGCCGAGCTCGAATTCGCCGGAGAGCAGGTACCGACGCAGATAGGCAATGCCGCCGCTCACCAGCGGCGCGATGGTCTCCGGCACATCCCTGGCCCATTGCAGCTTGCAGCCGGAGCCATTACTGTACCCTCACCCCCAACATGGCGCCAGAAACCATGAGAACACACCACCTGCGCCGCGGTCGATGAATAACGGGCAAGATCGTACGTGGAGGGCACGCTCCACACGTCGATGAGCATGTTGATGGCGAGCGCGGTGCTGAAAAGGCGGTCCTCTCCGCGCTCCACTTGGCCGTAGTCGCCGAGGAAGTCGTCCCTGTTCATGTTCCGCGGTGCGATGAGCGAGGCTCGCTGGAGTCAGCTGGCCGAGAGGCGACGAGCGACCGAACTGGTGCGTACCAGTAGGCCCCAACGGAGTTGTAGCGGGCAGTGGCCAGAATCTGCTGCGTGCCCGCGTCCTTCAACGCCGCCGTCAGTCGGTCTCTCGCCCTGGCCAAGGTGGGAATGGCATCCTGGGAAACACCCCCGCGGGCTGTGTGAGCTTCGTCCATTCCTTCACGCACGCACGCACGCGCTCTCGCTTCGCACCGTGGCGGTTCCTTTGGCGTTGAGGTAACGCGCCGTGCGGGCGGCCATCCACAAGAAGTCGTAGATCGACGGGTAGTAGAGCAGCGAGATGTCAGGCCGAGCCACCGCAGCTCCCGTTTCTATCGCCCAACTGGACTCCCGAGACCGCAGTGCTTAGCTGAATGCGCGTGTGCGTGTGCGTGTCGTGTCGTGTCGTGTCGTGTCGTGTCGTGTTGCATGCGTGCGTGCGGCGGTGCGTGTGCGGCGGTGCGGAGGTGCGCCAGACCTGATGGCCTGCGCCGAGTTTTCGTAGACCTGCTGGAAGTCGGGGTGGCTGATGAAGTACTGCTTCGCGGCCCCGTCGTTGATTTCCTCGAGTACCACCTGCGAGGTGCCATACAGGAAGTTGGAGATCACCGTCATGTCGACGTTGTTGAGGTGGAACGGCATGCCCACGACGCCCGACGTCTTGTTGTCGCCCACCAGGTCCTGTGTCGCCGACCCACCACCGAGCGTCAGATCGCAGAAACCGGGGGGGGGGGGAAACGAAGAATGAAGAACGAAGGAAAATGAAGAAGACAGAAGAAAAAAAACACAGCGCAGTACCATGAGCCAAGTGCAACCGAGCGCGAGGGAGGGCTGCGAGAGCTGGGCCAGGAACGGGTGCATGGAAGTAGTACGAGCGGGGGTCGATCAGGTCCGTGAACCGCCCATTCGACACGAAGGGCCGATACGCGTACTAGCAATGCGGTGTGGAGCCATCGCGTGAGTGCGTGCGGGCGCGAGGGGAATTGATGGTATGCCGTAGGGTAGGTACCTTGTTGATGAGCTCGAAGAGGCCGGTGACGTTGGAGTTGACGGCCTCCCACTTGGCGTAGGCCTGCGGGAACTTGTCGCGCTGCGCGGCGAGCATGCCGCCCAGGGCCATGTTGACGGAGGAGTCGTCCAGGTCCGGCGGAATGTGGTAGGCCTTGATGTAGCCCTCCAGGATCACCGCCGCTGCTTCGACCCTGCAGCACCGCACGCACGCACACGCACACGCACACGCACACGCACACGACACGACACGACACGACACGACACGACACGACACACGACACGCACAGCATTACAATTGGTCACGACACGATCGGAAGGAAACGTGAGGCGGGCACGAGACGCACTCCTCGTAAAAGCCTTCGAGGCCCAGCGACTTGAAGATCTCGGCCACGAACTCGGTCAGAGAATCTGGCGGAAGAAGCGCAGTTAACTGTCAGAGCCGACAACAAAGCAAGAGGGTCTCACTGACAGTGAGGCTCCGGGGGTGGGAGCTTTTACCGTAGTACTGGGAGGGGGCGACGAGGTTCACCGGGTTGGCGGCCCAGGTGCCGTTGATCTTCTCCTGCGGCCAGAACGAATAGACCGGCACACCTGCAGCCAGAGCGGCGCAAAAAAGCGGCCGTTTAGAGGTCAGATCGGATCAGATCACAGCGGTCGAGTGACTACAACGCGTGTGTGTGTGAGGCGCGTGTGCAAAGGTACCGGCGGGTCGGTTCTTGTCCTTGAACGACAGCACGGCGTCGAGGGCCAGGTGGAACGACCGGTCATCGGGCGCCAACTCGATGGCGTCCAGCGAAGCCGCCTGGTCCATGCGGGATGAATGAATGGTTAGAATGATGGCACGGTCTCCACGATGTGGGTGGGTGGAAAGTACCTCGAGCAAGGCGGACAGGATGAAGGTGGTCACGAACATGTTGGAATCGGGAATCGCAAAGTTGCGCCGAAGCAGTGTGTTCGACTCGTCCTCCCACCAACCTGGCGCACACCAGCAAAAAGTACAAATTAAACTAAAAATGAAGACGAAAACGAAGACGAAAAGAATGAAGGCGGGGGACGGTGGCGGGAGCTACCTTGACCAACGAAGTTGAGGTGAATTTCGGAGCGGTAGAGGCCCTGATCGACCCTCCACTGGAGCGGGAACGGTTGAAAGGGCAGCGAGCGCTGCACCTGCTCGGCCTGCATCGCCGCCAGGACTTTCCCCACGAGCGGGTCTTTCGTGGCCGCAGCCGCTGCTGCATCAACCACGATGCCGGTGGGACCCACCAGCCCATGAAGCAGCACCACCACAACCAGAAGCGCCACAACTCCCGACCTTGACTGCATGGGCGAATAGCGCAACTAAAATAAATAAAATAACAAAGCACCCAATAAAAAGCTCAGACAGCTTGTCGACGAGGGCTCTGGACTGGAGCAACAACGAAGAGGCAGAGCGCAGGACAGCAGCAAGAGTGAGAAAGATGGCGTCGTCGTTGAAGAACAAGTTTGAGGACCTGGCCAAGCCCGAGGAGAAGCCCGTCATCAAGGCCAAGAAGATCCAAAAGGTGAGGAGGTCAGGGCTTTTTACACTTGCTTGTTGATGTTGACGTTGATGTTGATGTTGTTGTCGTCATCTTGTGCGACGCGCAGGCGGCCACTTGGTCGGACAGGAACGTGACGAGCTCAGCCGGGGGCAAGCAGGTCAAGACGGCCGAGGGCAAGAAGGTCGTGCAGTACGAAAACCTGCCACCAAAGAAGTCGCTCACCGACCTTCCTTGAACCACCCCGCCCCACTGTACACAATCAACGAAAGATGAACACTTGCCAAGTTCCAGGCAAAGAACAAAAATGATTTTAAAAAAAGAATTAATTAATAGATTATTTGTGGCCCAACCAGAAAAGAAGAATGAAAAAAAAGCTTTTTCGGTTGCGTTTGCGACGACCAACCATTCATCATCAACGTGAGAGCGGCGAGGCAAGTCTTGAGCGATTATGAGAAGGACCAGTTCGATTGCGCTGGGCCGTGGTAGCCCACTGATGGCGTCTGCCTCGCGCTCTTTTGCCTCGGCCACGCCCCCCTCGCAGGCCATCTGGCAATCCCTCACCAACGCGCGCCACTCCATCGTCACCTCCAAGAAGACTGAGGCCACCACCACGGTACCAACCCCTTGTCTATGAATCTTTGTTCTTTCTTCTCGAAATGCCTCAAAGCCAGCAACTGTTGCCTTCTCGAGAAATGGATTTTACTCGCTTCAATGGATTGTCATTAATTATCGTTAATTGGGTTTAATTGGCGCTGCAGCCTGTTCAGGACCCGCACGTGCACGAGCTCAGGGTGCTCACCATCAACCCTGGCCACCTCAAAGAGTTCGTACAGGTGTCCGAGAAGGCCCTGGCCCACAAGACCAAAGAAGGTGGGTCACCTTCCCCCTTATCGCCCACTACATAACCACAAACGCGCGCAACGTAGTTGAACACGCTCGCATGGCTCATTCGCGTCATGCGCGTGTCGTGGTGTGGCTGTACAGGCGCCAAGCTGATCGGCTACTTCAATGTGACGCTGGGCGAGTGCACCAACGAGGTGATGCAAATCTGGCAGTGGGAGAGCTACAAGCACCGCGAGCAGGCCACCGAGAACCTCGCCAACAACCCCGCCTGGGAGGAGTACACCAAGTACGACACACACACAAACAACGACACGACACGACACGCGCTAATCGATCTCGGCGCGACCCGCAGGACGGTGAAGCCCATGCTGCAGCACCAGAAGTATTCGATCATCCTCCAGTTCCCCTTCTGGCCCCTCAACTATTCCCAGACCAAGGGCGGCATCTACGAGCTCAGGTCCCCACCCCACCCCACCATTCCACACATGTTTCCTCGCCACCGTTCGGCCTTGCGCCCATCGCACTCACCACAACGTGCGGCCGCACGCAAATGCAGGACGTACCGCCTGATCCCCGGCGCCGTTTGGGTCTGGGGCGACTACTGGGAGCAGGGCCTCAAGCACCGATCCAAGTACGTCCAGCCCGTCGCCGCCTGGTACACCGAGATTGGCCACCTCAACACCGTCCACCACCTCTGGTACGCCCCCTTTTTGAGCCCTTTGCCCACTGCTCTGCGATTGCGCCCGTGACTTATCGGGCGATATCGCAAAACGCTGCAGGCGCTACGATGACATGGACCAGAGGAGGCAGCTGCGCGAAGCTGTCTGGGACGAGCCCGGCTGGTAACGGAACCCCGCTCCCTCCCCTCCTTGCCTTGGCAGTTGCTTTGCCTACTGACGCTGTTGTTTGCATTGCGTCTGGCCAGGTCCGAGATCGTGGAGCTGACGCACCCTCTGATCCAAACCATGGACTCGCGCATCCTGACTCCCACCGACTTCTCTCCCCTCCAGTAAGACTGTCAGCCGGGGCCCGAGCGCGTCGCTGCGGGTGCGCTGGGGTGAATAATAAATGTTCATTTCGTTCCATTTATTTAATTATTTATTTTTTTGCTGCGTACAAGACAAGATGGTTCACTCTGGATTCGACTTCGAGGTGTTCGGCAAGGTGCAAGGTTCGTTTCCTGCATGCCGTGCAGCAGCCTTGCTGTCGCTCGCGCACTGACTTCTTTGCACTGTCTTTGCTGGCCTTCGCCAGGCGTGTTCTTCAGGTACTCGCCCCCCTCCCCCTCAAGCGCGTACCACTGTGGTGCTTACGCTTGGTGTGTGGTGCCTGGTGCCAGAAAGCACACCTAGGAGAAGGCCAAAGAGCTGGGCCTGGTCGGTTGGGTCATGAATACGCCCGAGGGCACGGTCGTGGGCCAGGCCAGGGTGACCCCACCGCACTGCAGACCCTGTACGCACGCTCCTCCGCACGATCCCTCCCTCAACAGCCAAGTCCGCTGCTCATCATCCACGTGTACACGGGGGTGGTGGTGCAGGCGCAAGTGGTTGCAGGAGGAGGGATCGCCCAAGTCACGCATCGATCGGTGCGAGTTCAAGAACGAGCGGGCCGACCTGCCGGCTCTCGAGTTCTCCTCGTTCGGGGTGAAGCGGCCCAGCCGGAAGAAGAGGGAGGAGAGCGCCAGCGGCAGCGGCAGCGAGAAGCGCAAGAGCAGAGAGGTGGCTCCGTCGAAGGAGGCCGGCGAGCGCAAGAAGAAGAAAAAAGAAAAGACGAAGAAGGACGAAGACGACGAGCGCAGCAAGGTGAAGAAAGAGAAGAAGAAGAAAACAAAGGAGTCTGCCTAACTTCTTTTCTTCTTGTTCGTAGTTGCAGCTGCGTTCGATGATGGTATCCGAGAGGCAAGAAGAAGGTGGTGATGCATCGTGGCCCTGCTTTACTCGTCGGCGTCGAGGAACTTGCTTTCGTCGTCCTTGAGCTTCTGCTGGCTGAGGTCGCGCACGACGGCGTCGAGCTTCTTCTCCTCGTCCTCGTCCTTCGTCTTGCCCTTGCCCATGACGTCGTTCACCGCGCTCTGCTCGCCGAAGCGCCGGCGGTGCTGCTGCTGCTGGAACATCTCGTCATCGTCTTCGTCATCATCCTCGTCCTCGAGGCCGTCGTCCAGACCCTGCAGGAACGCATCGTTCTCCTTGGCCGGAATCAAGTACCTGTGCAGAGAACTCAAAGTGAGCCGCAGCAAGACAAAGGCCAAAGAGGGCGCCTCGAGGTGGTAGGGGGGGGGGCACGTACTGTGGGTTCTTCCAGAACTCGGCATCCCTGGTGGGCGCAAAGTGGTTCTCCTTCTGCATGTGGTCGAGGAGGTCCTTGCGGGATCCCTGCTTCTCGCCGCACTTGACGCAGGCCTTCTCCTCGACCTGGCGACGGATGTAGTTGACCAGCTTCACGCTGTCGTAGAAGTCCAGCGCTGCATAACACAGAACATAGCAGAGAACGAACGAACGTCATTTCTTCTGCTCTAGCTCTT
>LQHA01000112.1:0-18463 GCA_001567625.1 Acanthamoeba polyphaga | reverse complement strand
CCGCAAGAGCGCCAGCGGAGATGCGGTTGCGCACCGCTCTGGACGTCCTCCTTGCTGCTCGTCTCCATCCACGCCACCGCGTTTCAGTCTCCGGGCCATTGCCCGGGCCTTCACCTCGCTGACTTCCCTTTCCCTTGCTCCGTAGCTGTCGCCGATGAGGTCCACCTTCGTTCCCACTAGTTCCCCGCACGCACGCAGGGCCGCTTCGTCAGCCAAGTCGATGCCTTACGAAAGGAGCAGGAATGGTCCGCACCGAGTATGATGGGTGGCACGCCATCGGGGAAGTGCTGGACGATCTCCCGGTGCCGTTGCGGGAGGACATTGAGCGAGTCCCGTCGCGTCACGTCGTAGACGTACACCAGGCCGACCGCCTCCCGACAGTAGATCCTTGGGCATGACACCGTCGTGAATGTCGTCGAGAGGTGGAAAAGGTGGAGCACCAGGCGCCGGCCGCCCATGTGGGTCTCCTTTGTGTAGAAGTCTGCGACGATGTGAGACCGTCTGGCCCGGAATCTGTCATGCACGTACCGCTCGATGAGGCACCTCTTCCCGGCCGCTGCGTGCGGGTCGACAGGCGGTGAGCGTGACCGATCCACATGGCAAAGAATCTGCAGGAACAGGGGGCGGGGTGCGCAAGGTACATAGTTCTCCCAGGAGCAGCCACTTGATGACCTGCCCGCCATTGGGTGTAGTCCTGCCTAGCCTGCTGGCTGGAAACAGAGCGGGGGTTAGGGCCTGAGCTTTGGATGAGGCGTGGCGCGTCGGGCAGGGTACCAGCATAAGCGCGTAGGTGGGGAACAAACCACTCCCGGTAGCAGTCCTTCCAGCTCTTCTGCCTGCTGGGCAGCGCCTGCTCTTCGCCACAGAACCGCCGCCACAACGCATTGTCTCGGCTGGCTTCCTCCAGAGCCTGCCCACGCACGACGCACGACACGGGTCATCACAAGCGAGTGCACACGACGGCGTGGGTGGAGGGTTACCGAACAGGTGTGGGCCACGGCGCACAGGTCAGGGGGCTCGAGCCATGATAGAATGAGCACCAGCACTTCGGTGGGCATTTGCAGGAGCGGGCAGCCCCGCCGTGGCGGCTTCTCGCAGGCCGGGAGGCGGTCACGTGGTTCTTCTTCTTCTTCTTCGCGGGCAACGGCGATCGCTTCGTGGGCCGAGAGTAGGACCTCGACCTCCTTGTGGCCGCCCACGAGGGCGAGGTCCAGCGCCGTGCGGCCCCAGCGATCCCGAGCGTTGATCTTTGTCACCAGCCCCGCTGGTGGGTCGAAACGGCCCCAGCTTAGCGAAGCGAGCACAGCACAGCACACGACTCCAATCAATCAGGGCTCGACAGGCCGGCAGTACCGCGTAGGAGGTAGTCCACCGCTTGCCAGTTGCCACGCGCGCTGGCCTCGTGCAGCGGAGTTCGGCCGTTCTTGTCCGCCCTGCCATGGGGGGTTGAGTGCTGTGTGTGCACAGCGCGGGGTCACGAAGACAGGCAGACGGTGGCAGAGAAGGTACGCGTTGGGGTCGGCGCCACCGGCGACGAGGGTCTTCCACTGCTTCACTGACTCGGGGTGAAACCCCAACCATTGACTCACCACCACGACCGGTCCTGCCTGTTCTTTGGCACCACCGGCTCAGCGGTTTGTCTCCGCGCCCGAGAGAGGCGTGCAAGCGTGTTTGTGTGCGTACCGGCGGGAAGGGGCCGCACTGGCTCCTGGCCAGCGCGTGCAGTTCATTGCCTCCGCTGCCCCTCCTCCGCCATGTCGTGAAATAGAACCCCCCCCCCCCCAACAAGCCTACCTTCGCGTTGTGGGCACAGCAGCTTTGCTTCCGTTGGCGCTTCCACGAAGGGTTTTATTTTCGAAAATGCAAACCAGGAGCTGCTCCCCCCTCCTCATACGGCGGTCTTGCGTGCGCTCCACACGTCGCGTCGGTACCTCCGCTCCCGCTGCAGGTGTGCGAGCACGGCGTGGGGATCCTCGTGGCCCGGTGGCGGTGCCCCATACTTGGCGAGGACTTGGGCCAGCGCCTCGTGCACGCCCGCGGCCATTCCCTGCGCATCTCTGGACGGTGGGGGGGGGGGCGTGAGGTGAGTGGTGCGCGATTGAGGCCAGCCGGCGATCGCGAGCAGTCAAGCGGTACCCGCACACGTAGACCACAGCGTTGCGCTCGACAATCAGGCGGTGGACGTCACGGCCGTGCTCCACGATTCTGTCCTGAACTCTGCACGACTCAGCTGCAACGGCCACGATGTGAGGTGAGCCACTCGTTGAAACAGGAAGCGGTGATGACGTGGTACCTTCTCGAGACGTGGCGGTGATGAGGCGAGTGAGCACGCTTCGCGCTGCATCGCCTCGAGCTCCTCGCGGAAGAGAAAGTCGCCGTCGAGGAAGCGGAAGCCGAAGAAGAGCCAGCACTCACCGAGCGCCAGCCCCTCACGCTCTTTCATTGCCTTCCGGTGCTGCAAAAAGCCCCTGAGACCGCGCGCGGCTCGCAGAAGTGAGCACCACCGCCGACCGAGCTGGTTGATGGGGGTCTCGAGTGGTACCGGAAGGGCGCAATGCCCGAACCAGCGCAGACCAGAATGAGGGGCACCATCGGGTCGGTCGGGAGCCGGAAGTCTGGCGCGGGCTTGATCCACACCTCCAGCGATGAGACCCCTCCCGCGTCGCTGCTCACGTCGCGGTCCTCGCTGTCCTCTCGCTGCTGCTCATCGGGCACGCGCGGCTGATTGACTGCTTCTCCCGCAGAGCGCCGAGCGTCGACGAGGTGGCGGTGGGCGGAGAGAGTGCAGCCACGACGTGCACAGGCCGTGTCGCTGGCGCCGATGGGGCGCGGGCGTGGTGTACTCGACCACGGGGAAGACCAGGTGGACCGACGACGGAGACAGCAGCGGCGACGAGGCGATGGAGTAGTACCGCTCCCGCTGCGGTGGGACGTGCTCCAGGACGTGCGCCAGCGGAGGCCTGCACGACGGGTACCGCTCCAGGACCTCCAGCAGTCCCGGTCTCTGCGCGACGGCTTCAGCAAGAATGCCAGAAGGGGTGTGCGTGTGAAGCGAGAGGACGAACCTGGTGTAGGACGTTGCGTTGGTAGAACTCGCGCTGCCACTGGGCGCCGCCGCAGAGGTAAAGGAGCTCTTCCTTTTCCTCTTCGTCGAAGGTGAACTGCGCCAGCGCGTGCAGCAGCGCCTTCGACGGCGGGGCGCTGATGTCGCACTTGTACCTGCAACGGCGACAAACCGTGTGAGCCACTGGAGTGGAGTACACCACCACGAAGAGAACGTGAGGGGGGGTACATGAGGGTGTGCGCGATCGTGCACGGTGGGTCGCCGATCAGGTAGTGCTGGCGCGTCATCGATTCCCCGTCCTCCGCCTGCTCTGGCGCCGACCCTGCACCCACCTCTACGTCCTCAAGCTCTCGTGGAGCACTGGTGGCCACCACAGCGATCACCTGCTCGCCCTTCACGCGCAGCCTGCACATGCTCAGGCCCCGCACGCAAGGCGCAGCGCCAAGCAGAAGAAGAGAGGCGAGGGTGTACCGTTGAAGGAGGGCGCGGACGAGGTTGGGGTCGTTGTGTGGTCGTACAACCACGTAGTCGCCAGGCTCGTAGGCGTGGTGGGAGCTTAGTCCCAGTTCGAGCAGCAGCACCCGCCGAACGTCGAGACCTCGCGCCCGGCCCTGCTCGGTGAGCAAGGAGGCACCCAAGATGGAGGCGGTTGTGGCAGACGACCCGGCGCTCGGAGGACTCACCAATGGCTCTGTGGGTGCTGGAGCATCAACGTTTTGAATGGAGATGCCGCAATGCGGGCCGATCTTCATCTTCATCTGTTGCCGCATCTTGAGCAGGCGAACCGTGGTCCGGTGCCGCTGCAGCGCCTGCTCGTAGATGTCGCGCACGCACGGACAGCAGTCATTGTTGCAGCAGTCCTCAGGCGCCGGCTCCTCGGGCGGAGGCGGCAACGCCAATTCATCTTCCATCTTTGTCGGACTTTGCTGGGGTTGGCTTTGTTCGCGTGTGGGCAAAGAGGCCAAGAGAAGTGACAGGAAACGAGTATCATTCAAAGCTTGGAACAGACATCACACTACGACAGACTCTCTACTGGGAGAAGGGAGCGGGCGGGTGGTGGACGGAGGAGAGAGGGTGCGGGTGGTGCGGGCCGGGCATGGCGGGGCGGGCAAAGGGAAAACTGCCGGAGCCGGGCTGGAGGCCGGTCATGGAGGGGTGCATGGTGGGCACGGTGCCGGGCATGCCCGTGTAGGCGGTGGGGATCATGGTCACCTGGCCGGCGCCGGTCATCATGGGCACCATGCCGGCGGGCGGGTAGAACTCGGCGCCGACGACGCCGGGGAAGTTGACGGGGGCCTGGTCCTCGGGCTTCTTGTCGTCCTTCTTGGGCTTGGCGGCCTCGACGAGCTGGTCGACCTTGGTGGTGTACTCGCGGATGGCCTGGATGAGGTAGGGCATGGCGTAGTCGGTGAGGCTGTGCTTCCAGGCGAGCTCGAGCACGACGTCGGGCTTGACAAAGTCGTAGCACGTGTAGAGGCAGGCGGCGAAGCACTCGGCGTCGCCCTTCTCGACGAAGAACCTGAGCAGCTCCTCGACGACGTCGGCGTTGCCGGAATCGGCGGCCGTCTGCATGGCGTCCTTGAACAGGTCGTCGGACTTGCTGAGCTCCACCGACTTCTGCCACTCCGAGTTCTGCTTGTAGAGCTGAGCGGCGATCCGGCGGAACTCGAGCAGCTCGTGCTTCTCCAGCGTGCGGGCGAGGGCGAGGTGGTTCAGCTTGTCGTAGGTCTCAATAGAGTGCTTGAGAGAGTCGTAGTCCTCCTCTTCAATGTACAGTTCGTTGAGGGCTTCGTTGACGGCCGCCACATTCTCGGATTGCACGGAGGTGAGGTAGGGCTTGATGAGGGCGAGGAGGTTCATCTCGCGAGCGACGGACACCACCTTGGTGTGGTCCACCTTGGCGCTGACGACATGGAGCAGATCGTTGGCCAGCAGCGGGTGCTCAGAGAGGTAGAAGCGAACCGCCTGGCACACGTTGACAAGAGCGAAGGAGAGAGTGTGAGTAAAACTGATTGGGAAAGCGCGACGAGAGATAGAGAGTAACGAAGAGCTGCAGTCGTTTTTCAGTTGCTAGAGTAAGTCCACATCGTAATTGTGTCATATTCGGACAGGGATAACTATAAATTACATCCTTTGACGCAGCGTTCGGTTGTGTAAGGCGCGCGAACGAGGAGGGAAGGATGGCACATACCTTGTAGGTGGTGTCGAGGTTGTTGACCTTGGCGATGATGCCCTTGAACTCGTTGTGGTCCCAGGCCTCGACGGGGTGGTTGATCATGGTCATCGCAGCATTCTCGTGCTCGTTGCTGGCTTTGTACAGGTAGGTGAGCTCCTTCCACTGCGCGTTGGTCTGGCACCAACGGATGACCTTGGGCAAGCTGATGCGGTCGGGGAACAGCTCGAGGTGCTCCTGCAGCTTCTCGGGCTTGTACTTGGAGTACAGAATCGCCAACTCGGTGAACATCGCCTTGTGAGCGCGATCAAGGCCGAGGCTCGAGGCTGCAATGGTGGCGAGGGAACACGATTAGTCACTGAATGCACGCATGTGTGCGAGAAGTGAATATGACGCGGGGCGAGGGGCGGGATTCGTACTGAGGACGGAGATGATCTCCTCGAAGTAGCCCCTGCTCTCGTATCGCCAGACGAGCTCGTCCAGCTCATCGCCGTGGATGACGATGTGGAGGGCGCAGATCTGAGCCAGACGGAACTCCTTGACCTCAATGAGGTGGAGGTTGACCTCCTTCCAGGTCTTGGTGCTGCCGGCCTTACGGGCAGCCTCCACGGCGGACGAGTACTGCTGCAGCTTGACCAGGGTAGTGGCCAGGCGAGCGTGGTTGTGAATGTTGCTGAACAGCAGCTTGGCCGCCTCGTACATCCCTTCCTCGAAGCACCTGTCACCAATCAATTGGATCTACGAAGGCGTCGGGTCAGCGACAATCGAAGAGGACGGGCGCAGTGGGTGAGATCGGGGCTTTACCTGGGCGCAGTTGGGGCCGGAAATGAACTCCTCGAGCTCGGCAAGTCTGTTGACCTTGGCGAGGGCGTAGATCAGCTCAGACTCAATATGAGCCTCCTTCACCTTCTTCCTGCACATCTGGAGGAACTTGACGAGGGGATCCCAGAGCTGCTCCCTCTCAGAGGCGACGATGACATCGACGTAGTTCTCGGGGTCGTTGGCCTTGATGTAAGACTCTGTTGTTATTGTGTGGGAGGCAAGGTTGGAGTCAGTCGGTGTTTAGCGCGTCGTCGCCAAAGGAGAGAAATGAAGAGCTGCAGTCGTTGTTTCAGTTGCTAGAGTAAGTCCACATCGTAATTGTGTCATATTCGGACAGGGATAACTATAAATTACATCCTTTGATGCAGCGTTCGGTTGTTGTGTGCGGGGGGATCGAAAACGCGGGAGGGGAGAGGTACCGATGGCTTCGGTCACGAGGTTGTTCTGGAGCTGCGCCTTGGCGAGGAGAGAGTAGACCTCCGGCTCGTTGACCTGGCTGGCGAAGGACACGGCAGCCTCGAGGTCGTTGAGGGAGTTCAAGAGGACAGTGATGGCCTGCGGGTGGAGCTTGAACTTCTTGTAGATGGCGACGGCCTCGTCGAAGAGCTGAGCCCCCTCGGCGATGGTGGCGATGTCGGGTCCGTCGAAGTTCTCCAGGCGGTTCACGTACTCCATCACCCGCGAGCTGTCGGCCTTGATGGCGGTGAGGATCAGGAGGTTCTGGAGGTTCTTGTTGTTGCTGAAGTCCGAGGGCTCCAGCACGATCTTCTCGAGCAGCCCGATGAGCTCGTTGGGCATGTCGGCGTTCATGAGAGCCTTCACCGCGGACGAAACCTCGTCGGGGTTCTTGCTCTCGGGGAGGGCAGTCTGCACGACCTGGTCGAGCACGGCCTGGCGGAACTCGTTGTTGTCGTCCAACACCTTGAGCCACAGGTCCTGGCTCTGCCTCTCCACGAGATAGCGGGCCTGGCTCTTGAACAGCGAGTTCTTGTTGGTGACCGCCACCAGCTCATCATCGCAAAGCCCTGAGAGACAAAGTGAACGGGTTAGTCGTTGAAGAGGGCGTGGCTCCTCGAGAAGGAAGGAAGGGGAAAACACTGCGGTGATCAGATAATAATTTGATTCCGGATGAGCTTATCCTCATGGCGCATCAGTAGAGGGAGCTCGTTTATCATCAGCGAATGCAGCTGGGAGCGCGGGCGAGGAGGTCAAGAAG
Source organism: Acanthamoeba polyphaga (assembly GCA_001567625.1). Classification (NCBI taxonomy): domain Eukaryota; phylum Discosea; order Longamoebia; family Acanthamoebidae; genus Acanthamoeba; species Acanthamoeba polyphaga. The sequence continues at coordinate 11,188 of LQHA01000112.1, read as the reverse complement.
GAGGCGGGGAAAGTACCTCGCTTGTAGATGAGGAAGGCCAGGTGGGGGTCGCGGTTCTCGCAGTACTTGCCGACAACACGGCTGTCGTAGAAGGTGTTGGTGTTGAGGAACTTCTCGGGCTCCCTGTTGAGGTCGATGTAGATCTTGGCCAGGGCGTTGTGGGTGGCCGGCTCCTGGTTGCCCTCAGCAACGCGGGCCTCGAGCCAGGGGAGCAGGAGCTTCAGGCGGTTGCGCTTCTCGATAGCCGCAACGAGGTCTGCGGATTCGAGAATGGAGTGGTTAGCATGGAAAAGAGAGATTGTTGGCGGCAGGCGGGAAGGTACCATCGACAGGGCACAAGTTCCTCACGGACATGATGAGCTTCTGGATGTACTCCTCGCCGCAGTCGACATCGAGGAGAGCACCGACAACGGCGGGGGTGTTGATCGGGTTGATCTTCTGCACGTAGGCCTGTGACACAAAGATACAGTGGTGAGACGGAGAACGGTCGGAGGGCGACAGAAAAGAATATGAAGGGAATGATCAGATAATAATTTGATTCCGGATGAGCTTATCCTCATGGCGCATCAGTAGAGGGAGCTCGTTTATCATCAGTTTCGAGGCTGCGCGGGTGATACCACAGCATGGGAGGGCGCCAGGTACCTCGATGTACTGAAGCATGCTGTTGGCGTAGAGGTAGCGGGTGAGCTCCTCAACGAAGTCGAAGCGGTCGCACACGATGATGAGGGGCAGCTGGTCGGGAAGGCGGGCCTCCTGTAACGCGAAGCAAGGTGTCAGCGAGGTCGCACGAGCAAGACACGCCCCAAATGAGTAAACATAGAAAAGAGGGCATTCAGTAAGGTCCTTTCTTCGCATCTACAACCGACTGATTAGGTCGATTGCATAAGAAGGTGTCCTAAGAATACCGAAATCATCCTGTGCCCCACTCACGTGACACGCGAAAGCCCAACAAAGAGGCAGGCGCACCTTGAGGAAATCGCGGACTTTCTTGGGATCGTAGTAGTTGCTCTCTCGGCAGATGCGCTCGACGTCGCGAAGGGCGTTCATCTTGACGGCGGCCTCGATGTACTTGAAGTGCACCTCGGGGTCCTGGGAGTAGGACACGACTGCGCCGAGGTAGTGGTAGAGGCCATCGAAGCTGTTGCACGACTCGAAGAGATCGATCAAGGCCGAGGCAGTGAGCTGGTCGGAGTACTTGGTGGCAACGGCGACGACGGTCTGCAGGTTCTGTCGGGGGTTGACCCGCATCAGCTCCTTCAGGCAATCCACGCTGTCCTCGACCGAGAGCTGGCCGAAGTAGTTCACCAGGAACTCCGGGTTGATGGCATGGGTGTTGAGCATGACCCTCTTGATGTCGGCGATGTTGGTGTAGTGCTCCAGCGCCTAGCGAGAAGAGGTCGGTTAGAACGTTGTCGTAGAACGAGAGTTAAGCGTAAGTTGTAAATAACGAGCTTGTCTTCAGGGTTGCTTGATGTCAGCAACCCGGCCAGAGGCCGGGAATATGGTCTCAAAGATTATTTTGCCATCACGAGATCGCGCGCGTGCGGGTGCGGCGCAGGAGGTGACGACGTACCCGCTGGTACAGGCCGGCCTTCTCGCAGAGCTGGGCGATGTAGGGCTTGTTGTAGTGGGTGAGCATCTCGTAACCCATGATGGCGTCAGCCACCTGAGGCGCCTGCATCAGGTTGACCTCGAGGAGACGGGTCTGAAGCGGTCCCTCCTCGGGCTTGTTGCCCTTGAGGACATCCAGCAGCAGCGACGTGGTCTCCTGAACCATGTTCCGGTGCAGGAACAGATCAACGACCTAGGAGAAACGCGACACGTTTAGTACACCTCTCGGTGTGAGAGAGAAAGATAGCTCGCGGAGCGTACCTGGTTGACGTCGATCTTGGAGGCCTGGGGGCCGGAGAGCAGCTTGGCGGCGAAGTTGGCGGCACCCTGGGGGTTGGTCTGGACGAGGCCGTTCAGGATGTACATGAAGTCCGGCGAGTAGCCGGTCTTCTCGGCGTAGAGGAGGATGCGCTCGTACTGCCCGCTGTCGGCGAGGCACTGGACCACCTTGTCCTTGGAGTCGGCCAGGTAGTAGATCGACAGGGCCAGGTTGGGGTCGTACGGGCGGACCAGGTCACCGAGCTCCTCGCTGCAGTCGAGCTTCTCCTCCTTGAGCCAGTTTTGGAGGAGCTCCTTGCGACCCTGCTGGAGCACGGGGCGCGAGAGCTCGAGCGACTCGACCTTGTTGAGCTTGCCCTTCTCGAGCAGCACGGAGAAGTACTGAAGCAGCGGCGACGGCTGGCCGGGAGCACCGGGCAATCGGGAGAACATCTGGATGGTCTGGGTGGACCGGAGCATGCCCTGGGGAGACTCGGCGCAGACCTTGGCGGCCTCCTTGTAGCGGCCCTGCTGGAACAGCTGGTTGAACTGGGCAGTGACGAGCTCCTCGGCGCCGCGCAGGTTGTTCTTGGAGGCGAACTTGATGGCGAGATCGTAGTCGTTGAGCTGGGTGCAGATGTAGGGAACGATGGTGTTCTCGTCGACGGTGACGGAGAGCACCTGGCCCTTCCGGTTGACGCCGATGATGCCGCCGGTGGAGGCCTGCGGGGCGGTGACGAAGATGGTCTCGGCCGAGATGCGGTTCATGTAGAGGAGCTTGCCGGTGTTGACGTCGAAGATGTGGATGTAGCCGAACTTGGTGATCATGTACACCACCGAGTACTTGTCGCTCACCTGCATCGCCACGGGGAAGTCCTGTGCGGCCTCGGCGGGGAAGTAAATGTCCGTCTGCTTCTTCTCGAAACCGCCGCCCTCGCCCGTCTGGCCCACCTCGAGGATGTAGAGCTTCGACGACGCCGCGGTGCGAGAAGCGAAGCAGAAGAGGGTGGAGTTGCGCGTCGAGCCCTCCGTGCGGTAGTCGCAGAAAGCAGCCGCGTGGCCCTCGAGCGCCTGGCTCACCTTGCGGTCGACGGAGTAGAGCTGCATGGCACCGGCGATGCGGTCGTCCTTCCTCGTGATACCGATCACGGCGCACCACTTCTCGGCGGCATCGACGCGGTAGTTGATGATCTGTGTTCCTGCGAGCGACTGGTGGCGCGCGAAGATCTTCTGCGGCTTGGCATTGTCTGTGCGGAGAGGGGTGAGAGGGGAAGCGTTTGGGAGCAATGGGTGCAAAGTGTGGCACACGAACCATTCATCGACCAGTGATAGACGGAAGAGGCAGTGACCAGGGCGAGCTTGGAGTCGGAAATCCACTTCCAGAATTCGACGGGCTCACTCATGACGCAGTCGTTGACCTTAGCACGCTCGCCGATGTTGAAAATCTGGAGATTTTGCGTGTCTGTTTTGGAGGGGCGCCTTTAGCGCGTTGTCTCAATGGGGGACAAGGGGATCATCTTCGACAGCAGCGTACCTTTCAGTGCGAGGATGTTGTGCACGGGGTTCATGAGGGCCGAATCGGCGGCGATGGGTCGCCGCACGACATTGGAGGGGTTCTGAAGGTCAATGATGACCACGTTACGCTCTTCGCCCACTTGATCGCGGACGCAGATGTACTTCTCCGACTCCATGGTCAGCGTAGCGAACCCGATGGACTGGGGATTGATCCCAAAGGTGCCCAACTAGAAAAACATCAAGAGCTTCAGAATTGTGGATCAACAGTGGCGATCACTCATTTTGAGGAAAACCATTCAGCACTGAAGCAGCAGAGGGCGCATACCTGGGCAATCTCCTTGAACTGAATGGGAAGAGCCGACATGTTGAGCAGCGGGGTGTTTGAGTCGAAAAATTAGAGAGAGATGAGAAAGAAGAGATAGAGTCTGGCAACTGCTGGTAGGCGTGGTGCTTTTCTTCTTTTCCTCCCCGATCTGTGCGACTTCGCTCTCTTGATGCTGCGTGTGCGGGGGGATGAACAAAACCAGCAGATCAGGCGCTGTCCGGCACAAAAAGCCACGACGCAAAGAAAGCGCGTGAAGGTACCCCCTAATTGGTCGGCACGACGGCAGACCGCCTTCTTAAAGCACGGGCGGACGAATTCCTCTCGGAGTATTCGCGACGCTGCGGCGGGCACAAGATCGCGGCGGGCAAGGTCGCGGCGACGGCGTGTGGTTGAAGTACTGCATGATGGTGCGGTGGTATGTAGTGGATTAAGTCGGAGGCGGAGCAGAAACGGACGGCGGCATGGTGGCAGAGGTGGGGTACGGTGCGGGGTCGGTGGCGCTGTGTGGTACACGGGCCGGTAAACGTCCAGGCCGGGCTCCGGCTTCTTATGCCCTTCCCGGAGCACAAGCCCTGTGGTTTGCGGAGTTGCGTCGCTCCCTTCTTCCCCTTTCTTTCTCGTTGGAGGACCTCAGTAGGGAGGGTCTATTATTTTTTGGAGAGACTCGTATAAACAACACGGGGGCGTAGTTCAATTGGTAGAGCGTCTGACTCCAGATCAGAAGGTTGCGTGTTCAAGTCACGTCGTCCTCATAAGTTCTCCTTTTTTCCCCCCTCCTGCAATCTAAAGGCGTCCGGCTTTCGAGCATTTCTACAAACACAGGACGAACATCTAAAAACGGGGACACTGTCTCCCTAGCCACTAGCTATAAGGCAAAAGAAACCTAGTTAGGGGGCATATAAAGCACTGCTCCTCTCAATTCACACATGATGAATCCAAATAAATGCAAAACAGGCAAATTTACAGTCTGAAAGAAGAGTCAAAAAAGATGACAAGCCATGGGTTGCTGCTAACTGTGCAGCACCTGGCAAGAGCCTGTCTCAATGGAGTCACTTGCTGCTGGAAATCATGTGAACAAACTTGAAATGGGAATTCCAGACCTTCAAAGTCATTGTGTATCTGATGAATAACCAGACCCATCACACCACCACCAAGGATGTTAAAAAAGGCACCAGATGGATGTGTCCACAACTCTTAAATCAAGCTTCTGAGACAGACTGTCAGACTTGTGGTCTGAGAAAAAGGGCCAAGAAATTTTTTTTGGTGTTTCTCTGATCAAGTCCAGAAACAGCTTTTCCAGCAAAACTTCCACACATGACATGATTTCTGAACACAAACACATCACAACAATGGACATCAATGATCACAACTACAGTCTTGGCAAACTTGCTACATTGGGCAAAGAGGGAATCTCCTTCTGTGGCAAGCACTTCCATCCTCCTCACTCACAGTGGCTCATGCCAGAGCTGGAAAGGGACAAGGACCTTGAGTTAGGTCCACCCCTTTGCCTCTCCTATGTGTGTGGAGAGGGAGTACCTGCTTTCTCTGCCTGTGGGGAGTCAACACACCAAAAGTTTGTTGAAGAGAAGCCTTTTGTGCATGAAGCAGGACTCATTCCTTCCCCATCCTACCTGATGAGGGCATCTGCATTCTTGAAAATTAAGAATATGGCCACATGCTGTATGTGGATGGGACATTTGACTTGGTGGAGATGAAACTTACATTGACCACAATCATGGTAAAGGTAGGCTAGATAGGTGTGCCTGTTGCCTGGTTGCACAGAAGCTTCCATCCATTGGGTCTCTTTGCTCACTCAGAATAATGCTGTTGAAGACTTTCCTGGTGTGAAGGTGTATGGTGAATCCTTTCACTTCATGCAGGGTAACCTCCACTGGATGGCTCATTTGTGGGCAGCCTTTGGGTGCAAAGGACTTCCCTCTGGGGACCACATTCTTGAAGGCTGGCACAACATTGCCTGATCTGACACACCTTCCATTTTTTTTTTTTATTTTTTTTTTTTTTTTTTTGCTGTACAAACATTGGGTCTGATTTTCAGTCCTTGGGCTGGAGGGAATAAACTCACCCAGGCTGTCTGTTCCAGCAGTCCAATTTTAAAACAGAACTGAGAATCAGCACCATAATTGCCCAACCAGGTGTTCACAAAAAGGGGGGCAGGGAACCTTTTTCATAAGGACAAAAATGAGAAATTTGTACACCAGAACCATGAAAACAGGCCATTTTGGTCAACAATTTTGTACATATTGCCACTACTGACATGTGCATTCTTGGTTTTTTGTATGGCAGACCAGCATTGTTGACCAAGAATTTTTTTGATTTTCAAAAAGCAAAAGACCAGGATCACCCCCTTGCACTTCTTCAGTTGTCTGTTTTGACACCTCATTTTGGCCAGTTTCTGTACAGGGACCTGATCCTGATGCGCGTCAGATTGCTTTTTTGCCAATTTTTGTGCACAAAACTTACCTTTTTAGGGTTTTTCGTCCTTTTTTGGGTTGAAAAGAAATGCAAGAAAGCAGACGTCCCAGATTGCAGGAGGGGGGAAAAAAAGGAGAACTTATGAGGACGACGTGACTTGAACACGCAACCTTCTGATCTGGAGTCAGACGCTCTACCAATTGAACTACGCCCCCGTGTTGTTTATACGAGTCTCTCCAAAAAATAATAGACCCTCCCTGCTGAGGTCCTCCAGCGAGGCCTTGCTTTCGCACTGCGCAAGACAAAGAATAATCTCAGCAAAATGGAGGAGAGAGTGCGACAGTTCAATGAAGATGCACGCAAGAGCACCATGCAAACAGCGAATAAAGGCAAAGCCATTAAAGAAATTGAGCGGCTGCGGCGCTTTCTGCACACAAATCAAAACTATCGATTCACTGAGGCCGACAAGAACAATCTGTACTCCGCGATCGAGGTCAGCCCTTCCGCCTGCATCCATTATCTTCATTGCCGCCTCACACTTGGTGGCGCTTGTTGTGCAGGTCTATCGAAGCATGTTCAGCAGCCCCTCGTCTTGGCAAGGTTTCTGCATTCCGTCCCGGGTTGGTGCACCTGCAGTGTACAGAGGCTTATGACGGTGGCGTGCTGCAGGGTTGGGGACATCGAGTCCTGCGCTTCCCCTCCTTGAGGACGCACTGAAGCTGCCCTTCACCGTCTTCACCACCAAGCAGAAGCAAAAGTTCCTCAAGTGGTACGACGAGCTCAACGCCAAGGAGGCCGCCGCCAGCGCGCAACCGCAGCGCGAAAAGGTAACCAACGCATCTCATTCGCACGTGCGCTGCCCACTCTCTCACGCGCTCGGTGATCATCCAGGAGATGCGATATCAAGTCGTGGACGTGGAGAAAAACAGCATCTCACTGATGGATCCCGACTCAGGCGAGGTGCAGGGTATGACACGCACCACGACGACAATTTTCAAGGGCCTCGGCTCACACCACGTTATGTTGTGCCAGATCTTAGCTGGACGGGCTGTCCGCCGGAGGAGAAAAAGAAGATCGTTGCCGCGTTCGAGGAGGGCAACGACGCGTTTGTGGTGGTGCGGGGCGATACGGTGATCCGTTGCGACTGCTGACGGCCGCATAGCGAGCTCCACCGGAACGCGCTCACGTGTGCCCGCCCACCTTTGACGTCTGTTGGAATCTCCATTCGTGTTCTTGTTCTTGTTTATGTACAGGAGGGAGGAGCATCGACTACGATGCCCCTCATGCGCAAGAGAGGTCGAGCTGAGCGTGCGTTGGAGGTCAGGCACTGTCCACTTCGTCTCGTAAAATGATGATGCGCTTCTTCGGATGCTTCTTCCTCGTCTTGGCTTCCGGCACCACGAAGATATCTTCCAAGTGGGGCGTGGGGATGATGCCTCGACTACTGCCGGGGCTCTCGGGAGGCTTGAACGCGGTGGGTTTGGCCGACGGCCATGCCTCCTGCACGATCCGCTGCAGCTTCTCGTCGATCCGGAGTGTGAACGCCACCGAACTCAACCCCTCCTGCACAGGGCACCTAGCAGGGTAAGATGCACTCTAATGTGGACGAAGAGGCAGCTGTACCAGCAGTGTCAGCATGATCTGACAGTCCTCGCGCGTTCGTAGTATACAGCTGCTCTCATAGAACTTGCTGCGTGTGGTGCACGTGTAAGGTGTGCGTGCGAGCAATAGACGCGGATGGCGGGGGTCTACGCACGCAGTGAGTGCTTGGTCGCGGGCGAGGTCAGCAATGCAAGCGCCGAGGTGGTGTCGATTGAGGGCGAGCTTGACCCACGTCTTGGCGCGAGCGTCGTTGGAGGTCACAACAGCTCGAATCCAAGGTATGCATGCCCCTCGGTCACCTCCCACCGTCTCCAGTTGCTCCAAGTAGGGCCAAAAAGACGGTGTTTGCAGCCCCAACAGGCTCACCACCCCCGACCCTGCATGATCTGAATGTCAGAGGAGGAGGAGGAGCGACAGCTGAAGAGGGCCACGAACGTGCATAGAGGCCGTGCATGAGAACGCGCGTTATGGCATCACAGAGCACAGACACGGTCTCATCTGAGTCGTCGAACGCTGTGGACTAACAAGGCTTGCAGTGGTGAGGCGATCAACAACAACAACACGCACCAAGCAGCGGTGGGGGCGAGGCCGTACGGTGTAGGCGTACTGAGAAGATACAAGCTTGACGGCTGTGCGCAGGTAGCCCAAAAGGCTGCCGTTGATGGCTGTGGGCTCTGCCGCCATAGTGGGCGCCTGAACGGGCGCTGGAGAGAGAAGCCGCTTGCTCGTCCTGCCGGTTGTAGAAAGATGGGGGTGGGATTGGTAAACCAGTGCCGGATAGGCCATTTCGAAAAAATCGTTCGATTTTGCCTCTTCAATCCAGAGAGACGGAGGAAGATCGCACTGCCAAGAACCTGGTGCCAGTTCAGCCGCCCGCCGTGGCTGCAGCACCACAAATCAGTCTTCTCTCCTTTCCGCGAGTTGTCACGGAAGCCAAATATTTTCTTGGAGACTTTTCACCACTACCTGGAAGAGGGATTGAAACTTGGTTGCCGTTAGATGACAAGATCGAATTCAAGATGGATCACCTCAGTTCAGGCCAGCATTTGCGTACATCGCGCAACATGGATGCATTCGAGCTGGCGCTGAAGAATCTACGCGAGACTTATGCCAAAATAAAAGAAGGTAATTGGAATGGGGGGGAGAAGGCTCGCTGACTTCGGCCTAACGTCTCCTTGTCTTTTCCGCCTCCTTATGTAGACCTACACCATGAGCTTGCAGAAGAACGAAGGCGAGGCGATGAGCTTGCCGGAGCGGTCGAAAGGTGCTTCCCTCTCTGGAAACGGTTCCGAGCACTTGTGTCACATTGGCCTCACCCCACCGCCAGGCTCGAGGTGGAGAAGCGAGAGCTTGCAGGGAAGTGCGACCGACAGCAGAGAACTTTGGAGGAGTATAGGGAGTGGAGCGAGGCTGTGCTGCACCACACTGCCACGACCGAGGGACGCTCGCCGCTCCCAGCTCCGCCAGACATCTCTCGAGACCCCAAAACAGAGCGCGGTTGGCTTCGCAAGTACCTCTTCCGTCCCACACCACGCAGCATGTCTCTCTCCTCACGATGATTCTCGTGGCGTGGACGGACGCAGGTCACCCGTATTTGAGAAAGAGGACGCGCCGCAGGCCACGCAGCGCAGTGTCCCTGCGTCACGGAGGCGACACCCTCAATTGCTTCATACTCCAGAGGGCGCCGTGTTAGCCACGCCTCTGGCACCCTCGAGGCAAACGATCGCCACGACCCCCTACAAATCCGAGGGCCCTGCCGAGGTGCTCCTCACTCCCTCTTCTGTCGCCCGTGGTTTGATGGATGATTGGTACCCTTGTGTGGTCTAACCAATTGACGCATTCTTAGGTGCAAGGCAAGACAAAGACCACAACAACCGAGCCGAGTCCTTCCCTGCGCGTCGGCTCCATCCAGAGATTGCTCAAGGACATGGACGAAAAGATGGAATGGCGAGCTGATTCTCAGTCCTCATTGCTTCACGACATCGGTACCGCACTTGATCTCACTTTGCAATGTGTCCGTCCTTCCCACTCCGCTCACATTCACGCCCAATAGCAGGGTCGCCGCGCAGGTTGAAGACGAACACGGTCACCGATGAAGAAACAACTGAGCACGACGACGAAGGAGAAGCGGAGCGACCTAGGCGAGGGAGCGCGCGGAAGTTCAGCGAGGAGGCACCGAAGCCATCGAAGGCGACCACGGAGGAGGACCACATACTGTCGCCCTCGAACTTCCTCAAACGAATAGTGCCCACCACGCCGAAGCCCTCTCTGCTCAAAGCCCCGACCGGCGCCAGTGGCAAGGCCGGCGACGACGAAGAGGAAGAGGACTCCATGGAGAGCGTCTACTCCATGTTCCTGGGCGACGACAAGAGAAGCCCGACGAGCGAACAGAAGGTGATAGCGCCCGTGGAGGTCGAGGTGGAGAGCAGCTCCGGCGAGCACCTGTACAGCGACGAGGCCAGCGAGGAGCGGGGGAAGAAGGGATCGTCGGACACGTCGGAGGTGGAGATCATCGATGTGGACGCCCTGCCCGCGAGAAAGGGCGCCGGCAAGCGCAAGAAGGCGCAGGCAAGGAGGGAGCCCGGGAATAAGGCCGACGCTACGCCCGGCTTCAAGGGACGGAAGCGGCAGCGGACCACCATCGCCGATATTCAGCAGGAGCTGGAGGAGAGGGACAACGACGCCGCTGTTGGCGGCAGCGCTTCCCGCTTCCGGTCGCGCCAGAGGGCAGTCGACCGGAGGAAGAGCGCCAGCACCGCCAAGCCGGAGGTGCGACCGCACTTTGACGCGGACGTCGATGACGACGATGACGAGTATTCGACCGTCTTCGTGGGCGGCAGCAGCGAGGAGGAGCGAGAGGCCGAGCGCACGCGAAGACGGACCGAAGGCGCAAGGAGGCCGACGAGCTGCGAGCCTTCCGCGTCTTGCTCAAGGAGGGCGCTATCGAACCTCCGCAGGACGAAGAGGGCGAGGCCACCGACAACGAATCGCTGCGGCCAGGCAAGCCACTCAGGGGCGAAGGGGAGACGCCGGGACGACCAACGCCGCTCCTGCGGCTGCCCTACGCTGTGGCCACGGACGCGCTGCGCGCCGGAGGAGAGCGGAAGGAGCGGAATACCGAGTACGCTCGCGTGGAGGTGGTGCGCAAGAAGGACGAGCGTGCCGTGCTCCCAGGCCACGAGTGTGAAGAGTGTGCCAAGGTACGCACCTACGCACGCACCAACGCACACGTGTGCCTGACGTGTGATGGCTTTGCCTTTGCCTTTGGGCGCAACAGTTCTACGACGCCATCCGAGAGGGCGGGCTCGAGTTCGACCGAAAGCTGTTTGTCAACAACTGTTCGCGCCATCGCAGCGCCTACGACGCCATCCGAGAGGGCGGGCTCGAGTTCGACCGAAAGCTGTTTGTCAACAACTGTTCGCGCCATCGCAGCGCCTACGCCGC
>LQHA01000111.1:0-18469 GCA_001567625.1 Acanthamoeba polyphaga | reverse complement strand
TAGCCCTTGGGGTAGCGCGAACCGTGCTCGACCCGCACGTTGCCGGGAGGAAGGGTGAAGGGCGTGAGGGTGTTGTTCACCGCCACGGTCAGGCGGCTGACCTGCAAGTGCTACCTGAATGTCGTAGGTGAGGGTGATGTCGTCGATCCATTGGCTGGGTGTGGTGTACAGATACACCTCGCGGTCGATGCCGGCGTAGTTGACTGCATCAAAGATGGTTCCACGGACATCAGTCGTCGTTCGCTCGTTGACGGAGTGTGGGACGCGTGCGTACAGAAGTCAAAGTGGGTTTCCTGCACGGTGTAGCCCTTGGGGTAGCGCGAACCGTGCTCGACCCGCACGTTGCCGGGAGGAAGGGTGAAGGGCGTGAGGGTGTTGTTCACCGCCACGGTCAGGCGGCTGCGCGCCGTTCCCTTCACGAGCTGGGTGATGTCCGCCTCAAAAGGGAGATGGCCGCCAGCGTGGCTGACGACCTAGGTCGTGGAGGAGTGAGCCTCAGACTGGTTGTTCATCGTGCGTTGTGAGGGGTGGACGTACAGCAGTGCCGTCGACCCACACGGACGCCGCGTAGCTCACGCTCTCGAAGCGCAGCACAATACGCTGGCCAGTGCTGACCCAGGTGTGAGGCACGAAGAAATCGCGCTCGTACCAAACCCACCCAATATGCCTGCGCAGCTCGTTGTCTGTGGTCGGAGGTGTGAGCGAATAAAACCGTTGTTGTTGGCTTCCTTGCCACGTCATTGTGGTGGTGTGTGCACCTTGGGTGATGTCGTTGTAAGAGGCGGGGACGGGCATGTGCAACAGGGGAGCCGCCAGTGGTTTCAACCACCACCGCTCCGTCACGCCCACATTGTGTTTGTCTTCCTGTATGGGGGGGGGGGGGCCAACGTTAAAAAAAGCGAAAAGAAAGCGAAGCTACACAGGTCGCCCGCACCTTGAAGCGCCAGATGCCGCTCAAGTCCTTCACGCTGCGCGCTGGGTTGTCCTGCACCTGCAGCATGCCAGCTCCGTACGCGCCGGTTGCCACAAGAAGCAGCACCTGTACACCGATGCCCACCCGGGGTGTACCCGGTCAGCTCCCCCCGCCCAAGAACGAACGAGAGCAGGTGGAGCCTGCTACGCACCAGTGCGGCTACGGCAGCGTGCACCTTCATGTCTCCTCAAGACGTGTGAATAGAAAAGTGACCGCAGAAGCCCGACCTCGCGTTGCTTCTCTTTTGCGTGTCTCCGCTCTGGTTAACCTTCTCCAACAGAGTTGGACTTTGTCATCACCGGGTTTTATTGGGTGTCACTCACCCGATGAGCCACATCTTGAGCGAGTCGTCGAGCGACCCGCTGGCGAATGCGTTCTCGTGCACGTCCATGTTGATGATGTCTCGCGTGTGCGCCTGTATCGTGTACAGGGGCGCATCGCTCGTGCCTCGATAGTCCCACACCTGCAGAGAGAAAGTACGCGAATCAGACGAAGTGGTCCGTGGTGCGGCACACGAACGGAAGCGGCCGCCATACCCGAATTGTGCCATCGCCACGCCTGAGACGATTTTGTAGTCATCCACGTACACATACTTGACATAGCCCTGATGCCCTTTCAGTGTCCGCCTGGCAGAGCACGTTCGAGAAGCGAGTGAGCCGAGCCACCCACGCAGAGAGAGAAAGGCGCAAAGAGGACGAACCTGGGCTGACCGGTATTCCAGTCCCATATCTTCACCATGAAGTCGCTATCGCCAGACACGATGGCATCTTTGTCGAAGACGAGGCATCGCACTTCGCTGCGTCGGTTCTCATTGTTGAGGTTGTGGAGAGTAAACAAGCGCGATTCCTGCCCCACGATCGATAGATGTAGGCAATCGTTAGAAGTGCGAGAAGGCATTGGGTGCGCGTGCACACGGTACCGTGTCGGCGTCCCACATGCATATGGTGCCGTCCAGCGAACCCGACACGATCGTTTTGTCAGCAAACTGGAGGCCCATTACGCCGTCGGTGTGTCCAATCAGGGTGGAGGTCGGCTCGCTCGTGTCGGACCATCGCCACAGCTTGACTGACTTGTCTCCCGAGCACGAAACCAGCACCTCGTCGTCGTACTGACACCACAGAAACAAGTGTAGTGTCACTCGGGTGCACTATACACGACGTAGGCGCAATGCCGAGCGCCACTGAAGGAGAAAGAACCTGCAGTCGCTTCACCCAGCCCGTGTGGCCTTTGAGCTTCTTGGTGCACACACCCGCCCAGTCCCACACCCTTATGTGCATGTCTCCCGAGCAACTGACGATCTGCACAAAGTGAAGACGCACACATCGTCGTCGTCGTCGTGAGGCGTAAGCAAAGTGAGAGGACTGGAGTTGATGTGCTCATACCTTTTCGTCGTCGTACTGAACGGCTCCCACCCAGTCGCGGTGGCCCGAGAGTGTGAGGGTGAGCTTCGATGTCTTGCGGTCGTACACACGGATGTGCGAGTCCTGCATGCCGCACACCACCTTCTCCTCGTCGAACTTGACCGCGTACACGGAGCTGGACGTGGTCACCGTGTCCTGCGGCGTGTAGCTGCCCGCCATCCAGCTGCGCTTCGTGAGGCAGTCCTTCTTGAACATCTCTCGCCAGTCTCTCCCCACGCTTCCTGCAACAAACGTGGAACCGCAGTGAGGTCTGCCCCGAACGCAAAGCTAAAGCGGATGGGGAGCTGTACCTGCCGAGGAGCGTATTGAAGTAGCGGCAAGAGTAGATGAGGAGGAAGAGTGCAGACGCAGGCTCTTGCGCTCCCGCACTCGGTGCAGCTCGCGCGTGTAGAGGGAACGCCAGAGCGTCGAATCGAGTGCCAATTTGTGCCAATGCCTGCTGACGAAGCCAACGATGCACACCTCTCGCGGGCCCAGGTAGGACAGCACATGCAGCGCGATCTCGTTGGGCAAGTCGTCCACCATCAGCCCTTCACAGCTGCCCTCCTCGGCCGCGTAGCTGCACTCGTCCCGCCGCCGCAGCGCGGAGCCATCCACAGAGCTCCAGCCCTCCATCTTGCTGTCGTTTTGTGATTTAAAATAATAAAGAAAAAATGAAATGATTTATTTTCTTATTTCTGCAGCAAAGGATGACGACGTCTTCTCGGCCAGCCAAGATGTGCCCGATTTCACCAACAACGTGCTCGTTCTGGTGCGCCACCACCTTGCACTTCTCATCTCGTCTCCTTGCCGTTCGATCCAGCAACGTTTCAATCATCTTTTCAAAATGAGATTTCTTTCTTCATCTCTTGTGGCCGATTCGAACTGTGCGTTGCTACGCTGCCGCTGCCGCTGACGCTGACGATCACCACCAACAGCCGACCCTGTCGGTGGGGAAGGTGGGTGGCCTGACGGTCGATCTGCTGGCCGCCACCTATGGGCTCCCGCGCGTGGGCTGGCTCGAGGACGAGAACGTGCTGCCCGTGGCCAGCAACGACACCCTCACGCTCCTTCCGCGACCCGACGGCGCCCTCTCCACCAACCTCGAAGGTGCGCGCGTGTGCGTGCGTGTGCTATGAGCGACGAATGAGTGCGCTGACCGCTGCGGTGTGCAGTGTTCCAAGACGTGGCGAACAAAGTGACCTACGTCCAGCAGCGCGCCCCTGTGATCCGAGTACGTCGTGCGCCTCCTCTCGTGTTCGATAGCAACGGCATGGTCACTCATCACGCATGTGGTGGTCTACCTCTTCTTCAGAACCGAAACGCGGCGTTTGTACAAAACCTGTTCCAGTGGATCAAGGAAGCCAGGGTACGCGCAACGTTTTTTTACGTCACGAGGGTGGCGAGACCACTCCTCTCGTCTGACAGCGCTGTGCAATCACCAGTTCAGGGAAGTGGTGCTGCTCAGCAGCGTGGATTCGGCTCGTCGCATCGCCGAGGCGCAGTTCTAGTACCTTCTGCCCCCACCCCCACATCCGCTCTTTTCCCCGCGCCTTTCCGCCGCAAAGGCTGACAAACTGCGCCACGCACCGTAAACAGCGACCGACACGCCATCACCTGCCGATACGTGGTGGGCGGCGGCGCCGAGCCCAAGAGCAGCCGATTCAAATGGCCGCTGCTGGAGGAGGGTAGCTTCGATTCGGCCTTCAAAAACACGAGCTTCACCCACCTTGCGTTCGACGCTTGCAAGGTATGAGGGCAAGATGACGATGCACTCTCCTCTTCCTGTCACGCGCTTGCCACTCACGCACCTTCGCCTCACGATAATACAGAGTGAGGGGCTGGCGGCGACGATCTTGACCATCTTCTGCGCCGACGGCGTCAACATCCCGCACGCCTTCGCCATGGCCGACGCCGCGTTCCACTACCTCGACCTGAGCCACCCCCAGACCGCCGCAGCTCCAGCATCGGGTACTGCACCATCGGCTCTTCAGCTTCCTTTGGGTCACGTCACTGACTCGCATGTCCCGCTCAACAGAGGAAGAGAAGGCGAAGCCGCCGCGCTGGCGTCCGCCCACGTCGTGGCACCACCTGTTCGAGATGGCCTCCTCCTTCGATGCCACCCTCTTTGGTTGATCACGGCCGTGTGTGAATGCAACCAACCCAACCCACCAACCAACTCCAAACACCAACACTCTGCATCGTCTTCGTTTTCGCTCTTTTAGAGGTGGAGGGGGGGGAGGCATGTGGGGCGCCTAGGGCGAGGGCGGTGATCGGTACAGCGGCGAGGGGGGATGAGAGGCGGGGGGCGAGAGGAAGTAGACGTCGATATCGTCGGCCGAGAAGTCCTCGTCGAGGTCCTCGCGCGACACCGTCTCCACCCCAAAGTTCTTCTCCTTCATCGCCTGCCAGAACAGATCCTCTGCGCCGCCACATCCGAAGAAGGTGAGCACCATGGTGGCGATGACCAAGGCGTCGCGTGACGTGTCTCGTGTGTCGTGCACATGGGGGTGTACCGTGCTTGTGGTTCCTGTGTTCGATGGAGATGAGGATCTTGGTCTCGGGCTTGGCGAGAAGGACCAGGCTGTCGACGAGGAGGTCGTAGGGCGCGTTGTTGAACACGCAATCGCTCACCACAATCCATGAAATGGTGTCCTGCCCGCCCGCCGCCGCCACCATCGCCGTCAGCTCACCCACCGCACGAAAGGCGCAAGCGAGAAGGCGATGTGAAGAGCCTACCGCCTCGAGCTGCTCGTTTCGGTCGCCCCAGTTCAGCTCGACCACCTCCACGTCGGCCACCCTCGGGTTGTTGGCTGCGACAACACAACGCGTCGGTCAAGGGTCGTGGCTGTGGCGATGCGTGGGCGGTACGTACTCCCATTGTGCTCCAGGTTCTGGTGAATGAGCGGAAGAAGAGGTGCCTGCTCTGTCACCACCACCTTGGCTTGATCTACAAGAAGGAGAAGAAAAGGGAAGATGACTACTGTTAGCACCACGGTGGAGACGAGCCAGAGGGTCGCGCCATGGAGGGGAAAGTGCCTCACCGAAGAAGAGAGCGCAGACCATGCCGAGGAGGCCGTTGCCGCTGCCCAACTCCACGATCGACGCCGGTGGCGGCTGAAAGGACTGCAGGTTCTTCTCCAGGTACCTGTCGTGGTGCAATTATTATTTTTAAATTAGTATTTATATTGCGTATTTTAATATAATAAATATTATAATAATAAATAGCTTGTAATCAATAAATAAATAACAAATCCGTGGAATAAAGGGAGGGTACTTGGAGAGGACGACGGCGCAGTCCCAGACGATGGCGCCGGTGCCGAGGCCGGAAGTCTCGCCTCTAGTAATCTGGATCGCCTCGAGTTGATGCCCACCAACGTCGAGAGCGAACGCCTGGTCGGCTCCGCGCGCTCGTCGCCACTGCAACTGCCTCTGGATGCGCCTGGCCCGTTCCGAGACACTTCCCCTGCCGTTCTTTTCTTGCGGTTGTTGTTGTTCTTGTTCTGCCATCTTCGTTGTTTTGCTCTGCTGGCTCGTTACAGCAACTAGTTTTATTGCAACCTCACGTCACCTTGAGCTGTCGACAGAGGAAAGGCTTGAGCAAGTGAAGGTGGGGGACCGACGACGAGTAAGACTGTGTTTCGTGTTGTGATCTTCTTTTTATACAGTATACAAATGCTTTCCTCCTCTTTCTCCCTCTCTCTCTCTCCTTCTCGCCGTCCCTCAACCCACGGGTCGCAAGCGCTCTGTCGGCCACTCGAGCGAATGATCAGAAGTATCAACGATTTGGCCTCCTTGTCTCCACCTCCGTCTCCTCCCTCCGGTGCTGCTGCCATCGCCCACTCCACTCTCCCCCATCGCTACCTTCTGAACAGATACGTACGGAGCTGCCAGCCAAGTAGTGCTTGCTTGGTTACGCCCACCACCTTCTACTCCAACAGCTCGTTGTTCTTGGCCGCGGCCTTCTTCGCGCCCTCGATCACCTGCACGAGCCCGTTGCCGCCTGTCGACGTCTTCATGAACGGATGCTGCGAGAAGCCCAGACAAAGAAGGCGACATGAGTGATCAGCACCAGACGCGGCCTCGGTCAGGTGCAAGTGGACAGAGAGGGGGTAGGGAGGGGTACCTTCAACAGCTCGTTCGCGTCGGGCCTCGCGCTTGGGTCCTTCTCGAGGGTGAGGGAAACGAAGTTCTGGAAGTGCTGCGACCACTTCGAGGGCTCCTTGAGGTCGGGGATACCCTTCGTTGTGATCAAGAACAGGGCCTGGGTGGTGATGAAGGGGTTGGTGAGCGAGGTGAACTCCAAGGAGACAGACAGACGCGACAGCAAAAGAATCAAAGAGGCGCAAGCAAGTACCCGGAGAGGCGGGAACTCCATGTACGGCGGCTCGCCCTCGGCCATCTCCATGATCATGATGCCCAGCGACCAGATATCGACCTTGGTGTCGTACTCCTGACCGCGGATAAGCTCGGGCGCCATCCAGTACGGCGTGCCCACAATCGTTTGACGCTTGTTCTTCTGCTGGGTGAGCTGGGCCGCATAACCGAAATCGGCTGCACACGCGAAGGGAGAAGGGCGGTGAGTAAATAAGCTCATGAAGCTCGAACTCATGACGAGGCGTTGGGTACCAATCTTGACCTCTCCCCTGGAGCCCAACAAGATGTTGTCGCTCTTAATATCTCTGTGGATTCTGTGCAGGCTGTGAATGTAGGCGAGACCCTTGAGAGTCTGCACAAGAGAACGAATGAAAGAAAAAGAGGAAAGAGGGGACGTTGAGTATACGAGCGTCGGTACTGGCTGTGCGGCCAGCCGAGCGAACAGGGGAAGGAAATAGCGGCTCACCTCCTGGCAGACCCAAGCAATATTGCCCTCGGTCATCTGGACGTCTTCGAACTGCTCCAGAATCTCTGTCAAGCAACCGCCACCCATGTACTCCATGCGACCTGGTAGCACAAGAGAACGCAGCGTCAGCTCGGCGACAATCCAGAGGCTCGTGTGATGAAGGGACCGTGCGTGCATACCCAGAGCTTATCCTCGACTCTGTAGCTGTCGAGGTAGCGGACGACGTTGGGGTGCGTGCTCTCCTTCATGATGTGGATCTCCGACGTCAGGAGCTTAATGTTCTGGGCGTTGAGCGGCATCTTCTTGATGGCAATCTGCAAAGACAGGAAACAGAGAGAGAAAGAGAGAGTAGAGCACACGGGGGGTAGAAGGCAGGACCAAAGGGCGAGAAGGAGTCTGAGCAAGAGAACAAAGCGACAGCGTGAAAGAGGCGTAACGAACCTGCTCGTTGGTGTTCACGTCGGTGGCAAGGAACACCTCACCGGCGGCACCCTCGCCAATCTTGGTGGGGTTGAGGTACACCTTGGTGGGGTCATCCTTGCTGACCAAGTCGTCTGGAAGACGGAAGAGGGAGGGGGGGGAGCAAAAAGTAAATTGGCTGCGCCGAAAATGAAAAATGGAAGGCAAGCGAGATGCCATTGAAGCGGGAGAAATCGGATCACGAGGAGGGGCGCGTACTGAGGGTGATGGTCTGTTCCGGCGGCAGGGCCTCGTTGGAGCACTTGGCCTCTTCCTCAGCCTTCTTGTTTTGGTTGTGGGTGAACTCGAGCACGTCGAGCACAAGCTCGGGATGGGCAAGAACATCCTTCTTGGTGATGTTACCCGTCTTGAGCAGGGCCTCCATCTCTGGGGGCAAGCCCTATTGCACCAAAATCCTCATTTTTAGCTCTGCATCGCCTGAAAAGGCCTTATCATTGGAAGGAAAACACGAAGGATACCTTGTAGCCGGTGTCGGAGTTGAAATCGACATGGACGTGGTGCTTAATGTTGTAGGGCGAGCTCACGCTGGGCGCGGGGCCTGCCGACGATTCGACTGCTGCGCGAGATTGACACGATGCGTGAGGATAGAAGAGTTGATGGGTCCCTTCCCCTTGAAAGAAAACCCACATTTTCTTCGATCAATGGCACATTCCTTATGGAAGGGGAAGGCGTACTCTTCTTCCTCCTGAAGGGCCACATGGTGAATTGAATAATCGGCTACTCTAGGGGGCCAGAGAGATACGTTGGTAAGAGAGGATAAGCAGGAAGAAGATAACCACCCCGCGACTAGCCTTCCACCACCAACCTGGTCACAACAGATTCAAGTCGGTTTGATCACGTCGCCAGGTATCGTGACTCGACCGATGAAAGTGGATGCTGGGTTCTTCCTGCCTCCTTCACGGCAACCGCTTCGAGCTGTGGGTCCCAACCTGCCCGACCAATGGCCGCCCAACCCACACCAAAGTCCACCAGAATTACTGTTGATCCGAGAAACAAAGAAAAATGAAAAAGAAATACTACAGTAAAGCTTTTTTTTTATATTCTGTCCCCGTCATCTTTGCCGGAGCAGCTGCGAGAGCGAGCGAGAGCGAGAGCAAAAATGGCGGCGTCATCTGCAGAGGCATTTGGCAACTTCACGTGCTACATTCCCATCCACACCAACTATGCACAGGTATGCAACTTTATGTGCATTTTCCTTCTCCGATTGAGTTCGATTTCATCTTAAAAATGCAACCACTGCTGGGCAGATGGAGAACGTGGCCGTGTTCTTGCAGCACATGCCGGGCAAGCTGGTACGTACGCCTCCACAGCATGCAGTCCCGTTGATGTGGCGTTTTTTCTGGATCAATTGATTGCTCACCCGCTTCGGGCTCCAGTTCGTGTACGAGTGGAACACGGAGAAAGAGAAGATGGTGAACGAGTTTAGCTCCAAGGCTCGCTGGCCCAATGCCGAAGTGTTCAAGTTTGGAGAAGAGGAGGTGTACCAGCAGCTCCTCCGCGACGAGCAGGCCGGGCGTCACGTCGTGGTGGTCCTCACCGCCTCCACCAACTACCCCTTCGCTCGCTCCCAGCTCCGCTTCTTCAGTGCGCACCACTCCGTTTTTATTTATTTATTATTTTTCAATAATAATAATAATGTGAATAAATGTTAATATTAATGTTAATCGCGTGCAGAGGCCATGCAGGCGCAGTTCCCTTCGACTCTGGTGGACGTCATGCCTCTGGGTCACTGCATGTACGGCTGTGACAGCTGCTCGGTCAGGGAGCACCAGATTCCGCTCTTCTTTACTCGCTTCTTCACCAAGTACTTGCCCCCCTGCTTTTCTCGCACTGCTTCTGCCGTTCTTCTGCGGTGCGATCTGCTGACGCGGTGCCGTTTGGTGCATTGGTGGGGCTGTCTCCCAAGGACCCTTCCCTACACCAAAGACGACCTCTCGGCCAAGTACGGCCTCACTGCTGTCCGTGCGGCCGGCAAGAAGGTGATCCTCATTTCCCCCTCGGTCTACGCCAAGAGCTTCCTGACCAACCGCGCCCTCATCGACTCGCTGATTAAACTCCAAGCCAGCGAGGTAGTACTCACCCATCCACCGACTTGCGCACCGTGTGGCGAGCGCCTGCGGCGTTTATATGACTTAAAACCACCTGTGCTGATCATGGATGTAACCGCCTTGCAGGGAGATAAGTTCCACTTCTTGGTGAAGCTCCACGGCTACTGCTTCTTCACCTACAAGGAGGAGAACGGCGAGGTCACCTCCCACCCGCTCCACTCCCTGTCCGACTCGGAGCGGGAGAACATCAAGTTGCTGCAGGACAACTTCAAAACTGCCGACGAGACCGAGTACAATGTGCTGCCCTTCATCGAGGCTGCTGATGCCGTACAGATTCCTACCTCCCCCCTTTCCTGCTCCATCTAACGGCCTGGGGGTTTAACGTGCAGGTCCTGACCGACTTGGACTCCAGCGTGGCGTTCGAAGCGCTTTACTTCCCCAACGTTGCCATCCTGGCCTACGACTACCGCCAGCCGGGCGATGAAGACGCTGACGAAGACGAGGTACGCTGCTGGCTTGGTTCTTGCATGGCGCCTTGCTATCATTGTTGGCGTCACTCACTTGACCTCATCACTTTATGTAACGCCTCAACAGGAGAAGAAGGAGTACCACTCGTTCCTCCACCTCTTCAAGGGCGTGGAACAGCTGAGCAGCCTGCTGCACTCGCCCCTGAAGCCCAAGCACGAGGTCAAGGGCAAGCAGTTCTTTGAAAAGAAGTATGGCCAGGTCACTGGCAGGGAGATGGAGAGCATCGCCGAGTCGAGGGGCTGGTTCGTGCCGCACGGTGAAGCCGCCGAGAGCCAGCCGAGGTACGCTCCGGGTTGTGACAACGTTCGTCGTGGTCGTGCGCGATTTCCTTCTGGGAGACCAACGTTAGTTTGTTGCAGGAGCGCCGAGGAGAGGTGGGCTCACGTCCAGAATAAGCTCAAGGAGGAGTTTGACGAGGAGTCGTCCACCCCTCTCGACTACATGGCCCGCGGATGTGAGATCCCAGCCGACGTGCTTGACTTCACGCTCTTCCTGCAGGTATGCACGGGTCTTGCTTTACCTCACCAAATGACAATAACAACTGAAATAGTACAATGAACAATAACACTACGTACATCAAGTGACACACATCTGACGTCCGTTGTCTTCTTCTGCAGGCGCATCAGCAACAACTGCAGAGCATGCGCGTTCCCGAGAGCCTGTGGAGGAAGTTGCACAACAAGGTAAGACCTCGTGTAGGCTCTGTCTTGACAGCTGTCGCGAATCACACAGTGCAACGTCAGCCTCTGACCCTCTTCCTTCCACTCGCCACGCAGGTAAAGAATGAGATCTTCGATTCGGGCAACTACTTCCAGTTCGCGATGGACGAGGACGGTAACATGCTCCTGATGCTCAACGACGAGCTCGAGAACGGACTGGCAGCCGGCTCTGACGTTTTCCTGGTGGACCACTTCTGGACCACCACGATCGACAACTCGCGAAACCAGGTCCGCGCACTCTACATTATTGGATTGCGACGAATGAAACGTTCTTTTATTTTGTGTGGTGCCTAACATGTGCGGATGGTGGTGATCAGCTGAGGACGGTGCCCAATCTGTTGGGCCGCATGAGCGCCATTCTGGGCATCAACCCCGAGGAGGCGGGCGACAAGGAAGCGCTGGTTGAAGAGGTGTGGAAGAACATGTGGAAGTTCAACCAGACCTACCGCGTGCGCCTTGACGATGTCGACAAGGAGGGCACTCCCGTTTGGTGTACGCCTTCCCACCCATTCAACCTGCCACACGACACACGCGATCGCTCAGGCTTCTTCTCACAATGCACATGTCTTCTTCTCCCTGCGCAGACATGATGGACGAGGTGGGCTCACGTATCACCCACTGCGACACGCCCCAAGAGGAGGATATGAAGACCGACAAGGAGGAAGAGGCCCACGAAAAGAAGGAGGGAGAAGATGAAGCGGAGGAAGAGGAAGAGGAAGAGGAGGAACCAGCTCGTCCCAACGCCAGATGCATTCCGTTCTTCTACAACGCCCGCGGCGTTTCGTACTCCATCCTCTGGCCCGTGGAGGACCTCGAGCCAGGCGACATCATCACCCGCGACTTCCTGGAGGGCGTCAAGGGCGACCTGCAGCGGGCGGCCAGAGGAGTCGCGTTCGGCATCGACGAAGGCGAGGAGTATGCCGAGCTGTTCCGGGAGGCCCTGCAGCGTCACCGGAAGAACATCGCATCAGTGGTACCGCCCACGCGTCCTGCGCCGCAGCAGGTCTCCGCCCAATCAACCCCAAGGTAGCCTAGCCCCACCCACACATGCCTGTGCCCTACATTGGCTAGGTTGTGCTCTGTGTAGCCGGTCTTCTCATCTTCTCATTTTCTTTGTTACCCCCCAGCACGCACCTCAAGGTCTTCTCCGACACCGAATTCCTGAAGAAGGCGCTCACGTGGGACCGCTTCTCCGTTGTTGAGGAGGTCAAGGTGCGGCAGCAGGCCTCGGCGGCGACAGCTACGCAGGGAAGTGAGGCCCGACTAACTGACCAACCAATCAACACGGGTGCAGGACGCTGATGTGCTGTGGTTCAGTGACGACGTGGGCAACATTCAGGACCTTCTCAGCAACGAGAAGCAGCTGGTGAACCAGTACCCGAACGAGATGTGCATCACGTACAAGCACAAGCTGGTCGAGACGATCCTCAGGTGCTGGGGTGAGACCTGCGACTGGCTGCCCGCCACGTACAACCTCAACACCCAGCTGCCCCAGTTCATCGCCCACTGGCGGGAGGCCGAGGAGAAGAAGAACAAGAGCGGTGCAGACGCGCAGAAGGCGGACAACCTCTGGATCGTCAAGCCCTGGAACAAGAGCCGAGGCCTGGAGATCTTCGTCACGGACAGCCTGGCCCCGATCATCAGGTCTCGCCTTGCCTCAGCCCGCTCTTTTCTGCGATGATCATGCTCTCACCAGCGGGTGATGCTTGGGTGTCATGCGTGTTTGTAGGTCAATTGAGACCGGTCCCAAGATTGCCAGCCAGTACCTCAGCCGGCCGCCCTCTACAAGGGCCGCAAGTTTGACCTCAGGTACATCATCATGGTCCGCTCGCTGCAGCCGCTGGAGATGTACGTCTACCGCATGTTCTGGATCCGCGCCGCCAACAAGCCCTTCTCGCTCGACCAGCTTGACGACTACGAGAAGCACTTCACGGTACATTTCACCTTCACATGCCTCTGATGATCATGTCACAACGAGACTGGCATCGGCTCACATGGCCCACGTGTTGATCAGGTGATGAACTACTCGACGTACAACCTGGAGCAAATCTTGTACACGGACTTCATCAAGACGTTCGAGGCCGAGCACCCGTCCGTGCAGTGGGAGCGCGACGTGCAGTCGAAGATCAACCAGATGTTCCGCGACGTGTTCGTTGCAGCCACGCAGGCCTCGACCGAGAAGTGGAACGGCCTCCTGGCACCACTCAACGATGTCGCGGACAAGAGCAGGGACCTGCGCCAGCAGTGCCGTGGCATGTACGGCGCCGACCTCATGATCGACGAGCACATGAACCCGGTGCTGCTCGAGATGAACTTCTCGCCCGACTGCAAGCGCGCGGTCAACTACGATCCGGACTTCTTCAACGTCGTCTTCACCTCCCTCTTCACCGATGACTGGAAGGATGATACCACATGCAAAGAGCTCATCATGAGCAAGATCGCCCTCATCTGAGGAAATCGTGAGGCGGGCGTGATCTTGCGACCAATAAGATGAAGATAAATGAGAATAAAGGTGTTGTCAAAGGTGATCAGCTGCAGGGTGCAGGTGGGACAAAACAACACAGTCTTGTAGCGCGCAAACATTCCTGGAATACTATCAAATGGTTAAGAAATTTCCACGAATTTCGTGTGAAAAGAAGCCAACCAATGACACGCGACATTTGATTTCTTTTTTGGTGCCCCAAAAACGCCAGGCGGAGAGATCGTCGAATCGAGATCGAAGAAGAGCCAGATATACGCAAAAATCATGTCGAGGGACCCTGCTGTTGCTGCCGCTTCGTTCGCATTTGTGAGCCACCGCTGCGCCAAGGACGTGAAGGCCTTCCAGGAGCAGAAGGGTTCTTCCGAGGCCGTGAAGGCCTGCTTCGCCAAGGAGACCAAGACGCTCACCTCCACCTGCGGCAAGGAGGTCAACGCCTTTGCCGAGTGCCTCGCTGACCCTGAGAGCGGCTCGTGCTCGCGCCCCGAATGGGATCTCCGCGTCTGCGTGCAATCCAACTTCGGCTTCGATTCCGCCCTCGAGCAGAAGAAGCAGGCCGCCAGGCTGAGCAAGTCCACCGTCCCCACCGAGCTTGCTGACTCCGAGAAGCTTGCGACTGCCGCCTCTCGCTGGAAGTGAAAAAAGGTCGCTCCATTTCGCCCCCATTCATAACCATAAATCGAGCTTCAAAATCTCGCACCCCCAATCTCCATGCGATGCATGCTGGCCTCTTTACAGCGTTACTTCTACGCCGTAGGGGCAAGGGGGCAACGGCCCGCGCAATGGAATCAATTAATTGGCCGATAACGCGAAATCAATAAATAATTGACCAAACCACGGCGAAAGCAAAAAAACGCCTTGAAGATCAAAAGGAAATGGGCAACGCATCGCCAGGAGGAAAACAGCAAAAGGGGGAGGGTGGGCAGCTTGCCAGACTGCGTTGCAGGCACGGGATGGAGCGAAGAGGATGCAGCCCTATTCGAGCGCCTCCTGTCGCACTGGCAGGTGGCCGAGGGTGAGCTCCAGCCGCCGACGACGTGCCCGCCCTCACCGTGGCGGGCCGCACCAAGTTCGAGGACCAGGTCTCTGTCGTGCGTTGGCGCGGCGACCTCCTCGTGCTCAAACGCTGCCAGCCTCCCTCCGCGCTCTACCAGGAACTCGGGGTCTGGTTCCGCCTACGACCACACACGTATGCCCGGCCTCGTTCTTTGTCTTGCACGCGAGGAGTTCGCAGGCCGATCATTCATGTGTGCCGTGTGCGTTGTGTGCGGTGGTAGTCGCGTGGTGGGGGTTCAGAGGCGTGGTGCCGGGGGAGCGCTGGCGGTGCTGACGGACTACATGCCCCTGGGCACGCTGGAGACGTTCGTGCTGTCGTCCGATGCGCCGCCGCCGGGCAGCCCGGCCTGGCTACGGCAGGGCGTGTCGCTGCTCCTCGACGTGGCCCACGCCATGGCGCATCTCCACGCCGAGGGCTTCGTCTGGCGCGATTGTGCTGCACGCAACGTGCTTCTGTGCCACGAAGGCGGCCACGACCGCCTGCTGCGAGGCAAGTACGTAGCCTGTGAGTGGGCCGTGCGCGGCAGTGGCAGACGTCAGTGGCAGACGTCAGTGGCAGGGACGAGCTCTACGTGTGCTCACCCACCCGCGGCCGATCTCCCCTGGGCAGGATCACCGACTTTGGCTTCGCGCGACGGATGGACGCTGACGGGCGGGTCGTCGTGCCCGCACAGACCCGCAACCTGCCCATCCGGATCGGCGCACCCGAATCCCTCGCCTCCGACGACGCCGAGTACTCTGCCAAGGTACACCGCGTCCTCCAACACCAGGCATGGGTGTTTGTTCAGGCCTAACAGTTGGCCGGTGGTGGTGGTGGCCCGTCCCAGTCCGACGTGTGGTCCTTCGGCGTGTTGATCTACAGCCTGTTCGCTCGCAAACGTGCGTTTGAGCTCAGCTGCAGACACTCGTGTGCGTAGGGGCTCACACATGCATCCGTAGGACCCTACGGCGATCTCGCGCCGGCTGAAGTGGTACAGGGCGTGATCGCCGGCTCGCTCTCCCTAAACGCCGACGACCTTGTACTCCACGCGCCCCCGCCGGCCGACGGCGGGGGAGCAGCCGGCAACACCGGCGAAGGGGCAGAAGAAGAAGAAGAAGACGAAGAGGGAGAGGAAGCGAGCGACTGGGTTGCGATCGACGTTCGAGGCCTGTCTACGACGTCGGCCACAAGACCGACCAACCATGACGGACGTCATCCTCGCCCTCTCCCGTCATCATCACCACCATCAGCAGCAGCTTGCCTCCTCCCCTCCCTCGCCACAACAAGGATAGCGGCCTCTCCTTTTCCGTGGTTGGCGTCGACAGAAAAACCTCTTCGCGAAGGAGGTGGTCAAGACCACACCCCGGCGTCGGGCTCGTTTGACGCATCGTCGACGGATTGACACTCGATAGACTGCCCGAGCAAAGCAGAGCCTACACTCACCCTCTTTCTCTCTTGTTCCCTCGACTCCGCCCGACGCCTCGCTACGCGGACGCAAGGGAGAAGAAGAGGTGGAGTGGCTGCGCAACAAGATGGGGGGCTGCAAGTCGATACCCCAGGGTCCCGGCGACCGTCCACGAAGCAAGAGCAAGCGCCGCGGTAGCAGCAACGTGGGAACAGCAACGGCGACAGCGGGGACAGCATCTCGCCCGCCGCCACCTCAGATCACAACAACAACCACAACAACAACAACGGCAGCAGGATCAAGGAGGGATCGCTGAAGAAGCGAACACGGGGCGGGCGCTGGCGAAGATGGAGGAGGCGGAGGGGGCGAGGCTTCGGGAAAGGGCTCGCGCAGGGCGACCACCACCGGCGCGGGAAAGGGGTCGGGCCGGAAAGGGACCTCCGAGCTCGAGGAGGAGAAGAAGGCCATCTCGGACAACGTGCGGGGCGGCCAGTTCCTGGACTACTACTTCGTCGGCCCTGAGATCGGAAGGTAACCCCCCCCCCCCATCCTTCATCTTTTGTTTTCTTATGTAGAAGGTGCCCCCCCCTACTCGACTTGGCGTTGACGTTGAGCGCCATCCACGTCAACAGGGGCGGGTACTCGACGGTGTACGAGGTGACATCGAAGGCCACCAACGAGCGATGTGCGGTGAAGTGCATCGAGAAGAGGATCCTGGAGAAGGGACGCAACATCAAACTCCTCAGAAGGTACTGCTCTACAGTGCCTTGAGTTGTTGTTTGGTTGGTTGAGGGTTGTTCTGCTGTTCTGACAGCAATGGTGATCGCGGTGCAGGGAGATAGACAACATGTTGCACGTGGACCACCCCAACGTGTTGAAGCTGATGGAGATATTCGAGGACGACAAGTGGTTCTACATGGTGATGGAGTACATGCAAGGCGGCGAGCTCTTCGAGAAGATCGTGCAGCGCGGCCGCTACTCCGAACGCGACGCCGCGCAGATCTTCAAACAGATCGTGTGCGGCGTGCAGTACCTCCACGACAAGGGCATCGCCCATCGGTACCCCATCGCCGCACCCGCACGCACGCACACGGTCGCCCGTCGCACTCACCGCACGCCCACACCAACGCCCGCACAACGCACAGAGACCTGAAGCCCGAGAATGTGCTATCGGCGGACAACGGAGACGGCGATGAGAAGATCAAGATCGCCGACTTTGGGTTCTCGAAGGCGTTCGACGAGAGCACCCTCCGCACCAGCTGCGGGTCGCCCAACTACGTCGGTAACCTCCCCAGCCCCTGGCCCACCAGCGTACGTGGCGTTGATCGCTGATGGCCATGGCCTCCCACGCAGCACCTGAAATTTTGACGGAGGACCACTACGACAAGAGCGTGGACATCTGGAGTCTTGGGGTCATCCTGTACATACTGTACGACATGTTCTATATGGCACACACGTGTGCGTGTTTCTAGACGGATGGAAGAATGTGGAGGACTAATGTGGATATATGGGCAGACTCTGTGGGTATCCGCCCTTCTACGCCAAGACCAACCCGGAGCTGTTCAAGAAGATCATGGCCTGCCAGTACGACTTTAACGACAAGAGGTGGCTACCCATCTCCGAATCCGGTGCGACGTCCCCACCTCCCTCCACCACGTCTCGTTGGCAATCGCTCCCCTGCGCACCGTCGTCATCTCACACGATTGACGCACACGACAGCCAAGGACCTCATCGGTAAGCTGCTGGTGCGGGACCCCGAGCAACGCCCCTCGGCGCAGCAGATTTTGATGCACTCCTGGATCACCACCGCCGAACTGATGGACGGCCTCGAGAGCTCCAGCATCGATCTTGGTACAGCCCCCTCTCCCTGATTGCACGCCCTCTTCGTTTGTGGGGGACTCACCACTACCTGTTTGGTGTTCACCGCAGTGAAACTGGCCGAGTACAACGTCAAGAGGAAGGAGGAGAAGGCCGAGCTGGTGAACGTTCTCTCCGCTCCAATTTGACGCTACAAGCCACCACTCTGTAGCGTACGCCTTGTATCGACCTTTTCTCCTGGACTCCTCTTGTGAGACCCCCCCCCACGCACAACGTTGGAGTTGTTTTGTTGTGTTTTTGTTTTTTGTACAGCTCTACAAACGCTAGCTTCGTTCCTCTTCACCACCACCACCACCCGCCTCTTCTCTTTCTTTTCCTCTCCTCTTCTCTTCGCTGTCTACCGTTGAATAAATAGGGTGTAGTGGTCGTGGTGGTTGGTCGTGTCCTGTTGTTGTTGGTTGTGTGGCCGTGGGCCGCCGCCTCGTTGTTTAGTCGTCCTTGCGCAGGAGCTTGACCGGCAGCTTGATCTTGACCTTGGTCGATCCGGCGGTCGAGGTCACGCGCGGCACCGACGACGAATGCACCGGCGACGAGGGCGACGACTGAAGTGGAACGACGCCGAGGGCGAGGCCGGCACCGACTTGTTTTGTTGTGTTTTTGTTTTTTGTACAGCTCTACAAACGCTAGCTTCGTTCCTCTTCACCACCACCACCACCCGCCTCTTCTCTTTCTTTTCCTCT